>JXOR01000971.1:0-189121 GCA_001014335.1 Coboldia fuscipes | reverse complement strand
TCCGATCTCTAACGATATTCGATTTGGACTGGAGCAATATGAATTAGTTTTATAAAATTTTATAGGTGATTTCGTTATAGAATACGGGTTGAATTCAATAGTAAATGTCTTATGGAATGTCATTCTTAAAATTGCATTAAGGAAATTTAATTAAGAGATTAAAACTACATCGAAATCATAAAAATTATTTCAACTATTCAACATTATTGAATTTATCCATGAATTTATCCATGAATTTATCCATGACGGATTAGTGTTAAATGAAGTGAAGTAATTTGAGAGTCACTTTTATTCTATTTCGATTTTATCGACGGCTTGATATTGAAGGAATACCAAAATTTCAATGAAATTCATTCATTACACATGTAAGTAGAAGATTCAACGTATTGTAATTGATATACAATGAATTCCATTAATTAGGTGTAACTAATCGGGGCCAGGTAACACGATGATTTGTAACTTCGGTACTGTTGTATCGAGGTGAGACGTTAAACCTTTCATATTTTATTCATGTTTCGTTCCAAAAACAGAAAATTACTTTTTGGTTGTTAAAAATAAATAAGAAACTGAATGTAATTTTCATTGAATTTAGTTTTACCAATCGAATGAAACCAATTCAGACATATTGATACAAAAACTACTCACATTCAATATGGACTTATGACGACAATTCAATTAACAAATATATTAACAATATGATTCGACCAGATTGGTTAATTTATAAAATTAATATTCTCCATCAAAGAGGTGTGGCTTTTCTATGATTTGTGCGTTCAAATTTCACAATTTTTCCATTCAACTATAAACGCAAAATACCAAAATCAGTTTTTATGTAAAAACTCATGAAAACCATAAGAGTTTTTATTCTGTATATTTCTTTGGTTTCCATTTACCATCTCGTTTTTCTCTTGGCCAAATCATTGAATGATTTTCAATGAATCCAAATAACATTCGGAATTAAACAAAATATATTCGGAATAAATGTCGATTGAATAAAGAGTTTTTTTTATTTTTATATTTGAGTGTTTTTAATAACGGCTTGTTCGCAATTTGAAATGTTGAATGAAACAAAAAAAAAAAAATTAAAATCTCTATGAAATAAAAGCAAAAAAGCAACATTATTGCAATCAAAAAGATATCGGTCGCCAACGCAATTACCTTATTTGGGATGGTACTATTTAATGAAATACTAATAATAATAAATTTTCTTGTTTCCGCATAAAACTACATATAATTCTGTTGAATGTTATAAAAATAACNATCTCTATGAAATAAAAGCAAAAAAGCAACATTATTGCAATCAAAAAGATATCGGTCGCCAACGCAATTACCTTATTTGGGATGGTACTATTTAATGAAATACTAATAATAATAAATTTTCTTGTTTCCGCATAAAACTACATATAATTCTGTTGAATGTTATAAAAATAACAAAAAAAAAAAAACATAAAGAGAATAAAAAAAATTACAACGAATTAACATGAATTGTAGTGATTGAGACAACGTATAAGTTCAACATCGTTAAGTTTATATTGTCTTGTATTCTCTTGTAATTTTCTTAAAGCCAAATCAACTGAGAGAAACAAAAAAAAAAGCGACACACAAAAACCATGGGGATTGAAATTGATTAGAAAGAGAGACTGATTGAGATCATTGAATATTAGAACCACCAATTGACAATGAGTTACGGTAATCTGAACAACTAAATACAATTTCCAGTGGGAAAATTTCTCAGCTGCTACTTGAATTGAATACAGTTGGTATGGAAAAGCGTTTAGCTACCTGTTAAATCGATATGTGATTAAAATGCATACACAGTACAATATTGAAGTGTGGGAGCAACTTACCCAAAGTTAAACTATCGGCTGATGTGACTATAAGAGTGTGACAGAACAGAATTATAACAAATCATTATACTAGAAGCTATAATATACAATTAACCATTTAAGGTGAAAATGAACCGCAATAAACACTTAGAGAATCAACGATGTAATAAGTTGTGGCGCCTTCAAGAGTCCATTTTTCATTGACAAAAATAAACTGAAGAAAATATTGGTAATAAAACATACCGGAATATGAAATTGAATCTCATAATGAAATAAGAGTTTTCAATAATGAAATAACCACAAAACCACGGTACACAATCGTATATGTACTTGAGATATGACGCTTCTGTACGCAAATGAATATTCAATGGCAGCAAAAAACAGCGAATGCATAAGAACGACATTCAACACGCGACAACTCAATGTATATGAATATGAAAGAATATCTTTTGGATGCCAATGGAGCGTCACTAAAGAGTATGCACTTGATTTTTTGTCTTGGTACAAAAAACTACAAATTTAATGAGAATAAATATTAATATTTTCATTTTGAAATACATAAAATGTGGGAAAAAAAACATAAACTTAAAATGAAATAATTATCATTTTACTTATTTCTTATGTTTTAAATGTTGATCGATATTCAAGTTTATATTGCATTACAGTAGTTAGTTGGCATTTAATTTAAATATTTACATTATGATATGAAAACTGTCTTTTTCGTATTAATTAAAACAACAACGATGGATATTAACAAGCCATTAATATTCGTTTAAACGGATGACAAACAAGAAAATGAGGTGTTACATTTTGCCTAATTGTTTTTTTTTTATTTCATTTATTAAATACATCCAATTGTATACATTTATGTCGTGCTAAAATAAATGGTAAAGAAAATTGCATGCAAAACAGAAGTCACAAGATTTTATTTACAAAAATTCATAAAGTGACATAGGATCTTGTTTTAATTTACTGATTATTTATTTGTTTTACCATATGAGTTAGTTGTGATGTTACCTATCATACCATATGACAAAGAACACTTCATTTAGTTCTTAACACTGTTGCATAAGACTGTAGAACCTTAAGAGGTTCATTAAAGAAATATTGTTGCTTGTACAAAACATGTAAAAAATTTATTTTAATAAAATGTAATTGTTAGGAGGTGACAACGGAAATGTTCTGAGATTTAGGCCAATGACTGTAAAGGGATTGCATAAAAATTAAAATTTTATTCGTTTTAGAATTGACTTAGTGTCATATGTGAGCATCAGTGAATTGTTTCATTGTAATCGAACGCCATAAATCTCAATCAAATGGATGATACCAAAGAGATGGCGTTATTAATAATAATTTTACTCTTAAATTCTTCCGGTGTATGAATGTTTATTTTAAAAATGATCAACAATCGTTTATGTAATATCAATTCAATTTACTACAGTGTAATGATGACTCAGTGAATTAAAGAAAGTGATAATCATGATATTTTGATTACATCCTATTTAAAAATGATTTTTCTAGGGGAAATACAAGAGGAAACATTCATTCTGTGGAAGTGTCGTTAGATTTAAACTTAAAAAAATATAATCAATTGTTAAGTTTTATGTTGAATCTTCTACTGATTGAGAATATAAGAAGAATATATAATTGACTTTAGTGTAACTGATAGTTTTGATATATTTATTTTTACTTTTCTTTAAATTTGTTGGTCTGTCCATCCCAATTTTCAATTGCACACCTTAAACAGACTCATGCATAATTCATTAATACGTTTGATTCCCATGATAAGGTGCGTAATAAAGCGCAATTTTCATTATGTTACTATGAAAGGCACACCTTTACCAATTCATACTATAAGAGTTCAGTTCTGTTTTTTTTTTTATTAAGAAAAAAGAATTAAATCACATTTGTTGTCCAAATCATAACTGATTATTATAACATTTAAGAGGAATAAATTTACGAGTAAATTGTTAAGTATTTCCTTTGCGTATATTCCCTTTCATTTTACATTGTTAAAAGGTTCTTTTGCATTTATTTTCTTTTTATTTTGTCTTATCGCTTAGTGTTTCTTCTCGTTGAATTTTTTTCATTTTTATTTTTTTCGTCTGTATCATTACAATGAAGAAGAAAAGACAAATAATAAGACTTGTGAATAAAGAATAATAATCAATGTTACCTGTGAGTGAAGAACAAGGTTGGGTTATGCGAAAATAAAAAATAAGAAGAATTTTAATATAGAAAAAATTAATCATTACGAATATTTATTCATTTCACTTGTCTCAATTGTCCCGCTGGTACTGGCACTATAAACTATAAGTTAAATATACATGAGGTGTATTCTTATTATTGATAAACGACAAACAGGTGTATAAATCACTTTAAAATTCATTGAAACCATTCTGCTGAAGTTAAAATACATAAATTTTGATATACAGATTTTTGTTAAGAAATTGAATGTAGAATAAAATGTATAATTTTAAGTACAGGAAAATGAATATATGTGAATCAATTGATATGAGAAGGTAAAATAAAAATAAGATACCAATAAGAGTGTTCTGGTTCCTTAAAGGTCTAGACATTCAACGCCAAAATGATCAAGTTTTTCACCTTTAAAATTTATTATACTTCGATATCCAAGATGCGATAATACTGAGCGAGATAGAGAAAGAGAGAGAGAGATCCATTAACTAAAATGTAACGAGCAAAAAGAATTGTCATTTGAATGGATCAATTTTGTCACATTGGCAAATTACAATTACAGTTAAACTGTTCATTAGAAGGTTATGGCCTTCATTGTATGTCCATTTAACCATAGAATGATTTAATTAATTCATGATCTTCAGTCACACTGTTATGCTCATTCAAATGGCATTAAATAGAGAATACACGCGACAAAAACAGATAAATGACCGGAATATAAATTCAACGATTTAATACGATTAAATGAATAGAGAAACGATTTATTTATTATATGAGTGCTCACCCATTGAACTACTGTGTATCGCCTTCAATTATTCTATTTACCTCCATATGGAGGGAACAGAAAACAATCAGAATATATTGAAACAATAACCCGTAATGATTAAGAGAAATTGTTGTGATTCGTTTTAATGTTAAATGCAATTTAAATCAATTGAATGGTAACACGCGTCTAAAATCCAGTGGAATTTCAAATCGTTTTTTTTTTTTTCTGTTTTTCATTAAATCAGATGATCATGTACCAACAACTAATGCTGACAACCATAAATTTTAACTGCATGTACTGTGAAATGAAAAACGCATCTATTTAGCATGTAATTGAAAATAGAGTGTTTAATGTACTTTAAGTGAATGATGGATATTTTGTCTGAATGGAAAAGGAAAAACTGATTATTGGAAATTTTGTTCACCTTTTGGGTATTAAATCGTAAAAATGCAAAAACTAAAAAGAAAAAATTTAAAAGAATTGATTTATGATTGTGTCATCATGTCTTGTAGTAAATGAGAAGAATTAAATGAGATAAATTGACTGGTATTTAACCCCCTTCGGCTTGTAAATGTGATGTTTTTCGTGGTACCAACAAGACAGACTATACCATTCATTCAAATTCTTAAAATCAAAAACTCGTTTCATATGGTCGTTTCAGACCAACATCAAATTCGCTACTGTTTTCAGTAATTTTGTATCGTTTATTTTTTTGTGCCTTTGCTTAATAAACCATTTGATTTCATGTTGTAACTCATATATGGGTCCATTAAGAGATTCTATTCAGATTAAAAAATAAAAATTCATATTTGTACGGTTAATCATATGGCTAAAAAGAAACTTACCGGTAATTCAACGGATGATAACTCCATACTTGTATCCACTGTGTATATCATTAATGTTAGTACACTTTAGTACGGTGAACGTCTTGTCTATATGATTTTAACTAAATCGATAAAACAACTCTTTGTCGTATTATGTTTTATTAGTCGTCTTCTATGGCGACCAAAATAAGAAGTAATAATTTGCATAGAAAACTCTTAACTTATCCACACTGATTCATTAATAGAACATAATAGCTCAAGATATTTACGTAAATAGTTTGCTATATTGCTGGTAATAATAAATGAATTATAATTGAGTACTATTATGGTAGCATTTACATATCATATCGTCATATAATCATAATTCTCTTGCTATAGAATTTTAATAAAATGAAAGAAAATGGAATGAAAATTAATGTTAAGTAATTTTTCTTTTGATTATTGCGTTTCTTCGTGTGTTAAAAGACAAGGGGGAAGAAAATAGGGAAGACCAATAAATGGATTGAGGCCACAGATTATACGTTTCATTTGATCTTCGTTGTAACTTCAATGTATTACAGATCAGTTCTCTTTAGTTATAAGAGGATTTGATACTGTAAACCTCAAATGGCAATCGGTAGCGATCAAGACAAAACGACATATTAATTTATCTTATTTATCTTGGAGCATCACTGATAAAATAGTTGTTATAAGATTCAAGTGGTTCTTATTCAGATTTCATTGTATTTTCATATGGTTACATATGAAAACAAAAGAGTTACGTTCTTATTATTTAACCATTGCAAATAATACCATTTATGTGCGAAACGATTGAATTTAAATCATCAATTGTAGATTTGTTTTTTATTCGAATTACCATATTAGTGTGAATGAACAGTCATTGTTTATTTGCATTGAATTAAAAAAAAAAAAAAAAAAACAAATCTTTTATTTTTATTTCAATGAGGTAATGGGACAGATTAAGATATGCACAGAGGGGGGCACATACACAGAGACGGTAAAACACTTAAAAATGATATGAAGATCAATTTGGTTCTAGTAATAAAAGTAAATAATAATCGTTTTGATTGAAACCATAACGAAATAATAGAAGCTTCTTAAATAACACGAAATGAAAAAAGAGAATAGAAATCATTGATTCATTTAGTTCTTGATGCCACTCTATTAAATATCACGAATATATAAAAAAAAAAAAACAACTGAGTCATTGCTTCTCTATCACACCTGAAATAACTGGCTAAGTTGCAGGTAACAATAATAAACTAAAGAGAAATACCAATTTAATTTCAAATGTACATTCAGTTAGCTGATGGATCTTATTGTATGTAATCAAAAAAAGCAAAATGCATTATATGAATCTCGTTGATCATTAATTCAAGATTAACTGAAGGATTTAGTTTTCTATTCAATAATCATTAAGACATCATGAACTCTATTTCAATTTAATTTGTATAAATAAATAAAAGCATTGGAATGCATTAATCAGTACTTGATTCATTATTTCTACAGTTCCGTTAACAAAAATAAATGAAATTTATGGTGCAATTTTGAATCTGCAATTTAATGAAATCGTGATTTTTAACAAAAATAAATGAAATTTATCACATATCAATTCAATTTCATAGAATAAAAATGTGCAATTACATTTAGAAGTGAGAGGATACCCATTAATTAATGAAAGGTAAATAATAATAAAATAAGAAATAATCAAATGTCTTCTTAAAATTAGTAATTAAATGAATTATATATTTAACCAAAACATTAATTTAAATCGTTTTATTATCATGGTGATCATATAATCGATTGATTTAAGTCACTTAGATCGATTGAATAAAGTAACAGTTTTTTATTGAAATAATTAAATTGTGTATTGATTAGTATGTGAGAAGCGATGAAAAAAGTGGGTTAATGTCCGACAACTGATGATGCCGTAGGATCATACAATTGGAAATGATTTTTCTTTTAATTCTTTGCTGTTTATAATTAATGATTGCTGATAATAAAATGAATCGCCGGTGATAAATTTGATAGACTTGAAGGCAAATAGCTAACCAAATGTATGTTGTTGATGAGATCGCGATCAGTAACTAATAAAAACAGCAAACGAAAAAACCATGAATGCAAGTGGAGAGTGAAAAACAAAAATCAAAATAACTCTCTTCTAATCACCAATCAACTGAATATGGTGAGGCCAAAAGCACTTTTTTTTTTGTGGATCAATGATTGTAAACAAGGCCTTTATATGGTAATCGGCCAATGAGGCCGAGGTGTTAAATCAAACGTAATAAATGATTATAATTGAACGTTTTTCGCTCAAAGGGATTTTGGTTGTTACATTCGTTAAGTGAATGGGAATCGGGAAATTTTCATGAAGATATTGGCATATGGTGATATGTTAAAGAACAGAGAGATGAATCAAATACAAAAAGAAAATAAAAAAGACTCCAAATGCTTTTGTGGAAGGTGAAATAAGACGATATTAAGGCCCCACAGTATCCAAAAGAATTATGACTTTACTGGTAAAGTGAATATTTTCTTCTGCAATAACATACTCTTCATCCATGAACAACTAAATAAATGGAAATAACAATTATGAACTCACTTATCATTTGTCCAGATCTACGTTATATGCAATTGAGTATTATGCTGGCGCAAAATAAAAAAAAAAAGAAAAGCAACAAGAAACGAAGACAAAACTCTTCAGTTCTTTCTTACATGCGTTCATAATGTTTGATCATCGAATTGATTGAAGTTTATGGAGTTAAGAGAATCGAATTGGCGGATTTGACAGAGTCTCGTAACTAAAAAACTGAAAGAAAATTGAAGAAACTGATTAAGGTGAAATAAATTTAAGAAAAAAAATGAAAAACACTATGAGTTTTTCATTGATTTTGATAGTCTCAGTTCTGTTTCCTATTGAGAAATATTGGCGCACGACCTGATCTCTTGAGTGAGCTTTTGTTCAGCCACCCACCTAACATTATATTTAGCCAAATCATAATAATAGTCAATAATGTGGTAATATTTTATGTAGATTCGCACTCCATTCATAACATAAATAATATCATTAAAGATAAAAAACTAATAAACTATCAAATTGCCAATATATTGTAAAGGGAATATTGAATATAGAAACTAGCGAATAATCTCACATAGTGAATAGTGAGTATTGAACAGAATAAAATGTATGAATCAAGAAATAATTGCAAATTACATTCTTTCTTGAATATCTCGTACTTTTATTTTGGATTATGAAATTTCAATGTTTATGCGCTGGACACGAATATAAATTGATGGATTCGATGGTTTCATTCAAATTTTCAGCTTTTACCATAAAACACTATAACGTTAGTAGAAAACTGATCATGTTTATCTATATAATTCTCATTTCTTTCTACATTAACAATTCTTGAATAAAATATTTATTTATTTTCATTAGACTCCCCTTAATGTCAAATTCAAGAATGAATAATCAGGAACACACGGTGTGTGTTACCCAAGTACCATAAACATCTCAGAATCAATCAATTATTGCCATAAAGTAAAAGAAAAATTGAAAATCGTGTACGAGTGCATTACCAATCATTTGTTATGCGGGTGGTGTATGAATGAATATTAAATATAGAATCAATATTATTCCTATAAGGTCTACTGAATAAACTCAACTATTATATTAGAACGTATCAATTCGAACAAATAACGATTCCGTAAATAAACACTTAGGTGTCAACCCAGGTGTTCAATTGATAATTAAAATGTTTAAAACAAATTATTAAACTCCATTCAATTATCCAACGAATAAAATAGAACAGTAAAATGGTAAATCTATTAAGACCCTCCGGTTAGAGACCTTGGCCTCCAAATAGGCAAAATCCATTTAAATGAATTATGGACCATCATAAACATATAATCTCTCGGTACATTTTTATGTTGTTGTTATCAATAAATTAAACTGTTCGACATGTTTAGCCTTTCGGTAATGAAAAAAAATAAAAATTAAATTGAAATGAAAGAAAACAGAAAAAAAAAACTGCAATAGAATTCACTTTACATTTGAGAAGATAATTGACACCATTTAATGAAATTTAGATCGATTCTGTTATTCTTGAAATTTATTCCATCTGGCCAATGGCCGCTTATGACCAAACTTAGACAAGTAATTAACATCCATACGTTTATTTAAGCACATTTTACCTGGCGTCGAATAATAATGTCATATATACCCATTTGAAGGAAAAGCCCACCTACACACCACGTTTACCATTACAGAAAAAAAAAAGTCTCTTTAATATGAATTTCTGGAGTGACTTCTCTGCTATCTTTAAAAATAAAAGAAATACTCATTTAGTTTCTTATTTCTTCATTTTGAGAATTAACGCGCATTTCATTTAATTTTTTTCCGTTGAGATTCTAGCAATTGGGACTCGTGTCTCTTCACAACAGATTTCTTTAATTTTTTTTTTTTTTGTTAAATTACAATAATTCAGTAAAGTATTTATGTGTTTTGTTTATTTCATCAGTCAGAACTCTCTTCATTGTGGACATACTAATAAAATGAACATGATGGTGATCAAAGAGATTAAATGGTATGGTCATCGTCCACTGAACAACTAGAAAAATACAGAAATAAAAATGCTCATTCAATAATTAGCCACTATAAATATCGGAATTTTACCATATTAGTTGATCCCAAATCTAAAGTAATTGTATCTTTTAATGTTCTGTCCAAAATTTTATGTAAATTGTATCACATTAAAGTTAAAAAAATATTTTCATTTATTTATTTATCATTTGAGAATACATTGACTAGAACTTTTATTGTAATGGAAACGAATTTTATTTATAAGCAAAACGATGAGAAATATCCATACCATTCAGTTTTGGTAAGAGAAAATTAATTTTAAATTTTTTCTTCTGTTGTTGAATTATTGTTGGAAAGATTATAAACTCAAGTATCCTTGAGATAATATTTTAAAATAACTTAAGTATCCTATTAAACCTTTGACTAATTTCATTCATTTTTCAATACATTCCAATCTTCTGGTCCCATTCAATTTTTGTATGTTACAAAATTTTCGCATTGATAGAGACCGTTTATGTACAATAATATGTAGGTGGCTATTTATAGGGATGGAGTTGCTCATTATTATTTGAGTTTTTATTACATTTTTGATGAAAATTTATAACAGTGAAATGGGAAATGCATGAGATTTTCATCACATTTAGGAAAGATTATTTTTATTAACTGAATGAATTTTAAAAAATAAAATAGAATTATACGACCCACCAGTTGACTTTCTACTGTAATAGGAATGTATAGTTTAAATTATGAGTTTGCTATTTTCACCTACATAAGCATCTAATCGGAAGAAGGAAGTGACCTTTTATATGACTTTTATACTGCTTAACAATTATAATCAATTTCATATTGTAAAATATCATCGTATTTTTTTCTGTTGTCTATTTGATATTCTAACATTTAGTGAGTGTTAAATGATATTAGAATTTTGCTAATTGGTTCATTGCTTCAGAATTATAAAAACAATTGTTTTGTTATTCCTTCTACATTTTTCAATGAATTCTTCAGATAATAAAATGTCAAAGATCGAATAAATTCAACAAAATTATAGATGAGAGAGTTATCATCTGTGAATTTAGCATTTGAACTAATCTGCATTGAACTTTATGGTTAAAAACATCACTACATTTTTGATTTATTTAATTTTTGATTGTTTTTTTTTTTTTGTTATTCTCATCTATTACCATTATTTTGGTACTGTGACTGTTTACCAGAGAAATAAACAGTCAAATAGTAAAACTCTCTTTTGGTAACATGAAAATAACAGTTTTTCTGTTTCTCTATTGATCAGTGAGAGATTATATTTATTATAATATTGTGGGTGGACAACTACCCAAAAAGGGTAATAACAAGTCTACAAAAGTGATACTTTTATTTTATTTTATTTGTGGTGTGTTTTTTTTTTTCTGGTTTTAAGAAGTTTCGTAACAGACAAGATTTATCTATAGTTTAGTTGATTTTAGTATGAACACGCGTATCAATAGTTTCCCCATGAATAGAGATGACCAATAAACGATGAAATATAAAAGAATATGAAAATAAGACTTTTGTGTTAATGATAATTAGTTGAAATTACTAAATGTACATTCATAAAAGTCGTTAAATTGATAGTAAACCTCATTTTTCTACCGACTACATAAATGAATTGTTGTTAAGTACTAAATAAAATTTCCTTAATGACTGACTACTTGATCATAATGTTTATATCAATTGCACAGTTTAATGAAATTGTAATATGTTTTTGATGGTGCAACTTCTTGTTTTGCATGTTCTCTTCAATTTGGTGAAAGAACTGTAAGAACTATACGGATTTGTTCTTATTTATGTTTCTTAAAATCTAATTTTGCGCCAAGAATTTACAATCAATTCGCTGTATGTTAAACATAATGTTTTTATGAATGAAACGAATATATAAAAAATGCTAGTTTACCCACTCATCAACAAGTCTCATTGATTATGTCAATTGGTTTGGCCTAACACATTAAAATAATAAAATAAAATAGAATCATAGTGCATTTTGAAATTATAATCAATTGGCTGCATGCAGTGTGCAACATAACTTTAATATTTGTTGTTGTTTGGATTTATTTTTCTTTTATATTTTGGTACAAATATTATGTGGGTGGTAAGAGGTCAGATTATTTTGCCACGCATTTTAATCTAAATTATGTCGTTTTCAAACAAAAAAAAAAAAAAGAATTTTTCTATTCTTTTGTTCGTTGCAGTTAAAATAGAACTTGTGTAGTCTTAAGAATTAATCGATGTGAAACCAATTAAAAGTATTTTTAACTCTTCTTTTTTTTGTTATCGTTGTTAATTGATTTTGTTCTAAATTTAAAGACACCCAAAATTAATATTGGGGAAGAATTTCTCACACTATTTAAATGTACAAGTTTCCATATTGGGATAATACAGGATCTGATGTATACAAGTGTGACCAATACACACCGTTGTAATATTTAAACGTAAAGAAATAAAAAAGTTGTTATTTTCGGTATTAAGGTGAGTTCATATTCCTTATCAGTCAAAATGAATTGCGTATAATTTTGGTCATCAGAATGTTTTTATTTTATTGTGAATGGTGAAATCTCTTATGGTACCAACAGATGATGAGCAATATATCCATAATAAAGTAATGAGGAATTCTTTTCGTTTCATTCAAACACCAGTTGATTAAATGAACTCGTGGATTTAAGTTGTCAAGAAGTTTAGCTTAAATTTTCGTAATTCATTTTTCATTCTTTGCTTTCAACACTCAAACGATTTTCAATCTATTTGGTCTATGAGTGAGACAAATTCTTGAAGATTTTCATTGAGTGTTGAAAGAATTATTTATAAGATTAAATAGGCGGGTAAATGATGGTGGTTGGAAAATTAAAACCGCCTCTGTATTCAATTGAAAATAAAAATAATTGTGAAAAAACTGTTAAAAAATAATTTCAATTCTTTTACCGTGTGTTAACCAGTGGAAGTGAATGAAAGTAACCAATAAAGAAAAAATAAAAAGAAAATTCTTCTCAATTGTGAAATAGAATCTAAGAAACATTTTGAATTATGTTTTCTTAAAAAAGCGATACGGAACCGACCGAATGGAAAATTTTTCTTCAAGAACATTTTTTTCCCACTAAAATCGATGTGGGTTTTCCTGGCTGATATTTCCACGTTTTCGTATCAATTACCGGTAATTGACTAACATTCAGTTAAAATTAATCCCAATGTGTCTGTATTATTCTCTCAATGGCCTGTTTTACCATTAAATTCAATTTTATTTATTTCTCCTCTCATCTCAATGTTCATTTAATAAAATTGATGGTAAAGCATCGAATGAAATTTTTCCTAATTAAAATTTTTGTTTTTTCTTTTTGTTTTTTTGAATCTCTTCTATACGTTGACTTTTTATTCATTACACTTGATGAATGCGGAAAATTCCCGCACACACATACACACTCACACACTTCTCAAATGGAAAACTCCAAAGTGATATTTATCTGTAGAACTTTAAGGTAGAGGGATGAATTCCTTGTTGTTGTTTTTCCTTTACTTTGGTTGCCTGTTGATGTTGGAGGAAATAAAATCTCAATAATATTGTTGGCATGAAGTTTTTTTTTATTCTAAAGGGCAACAAGTGGGCACGATTTATATCTTATTGCAATCCATCAAGAGAGAGAGAACACAAAACGAGTGTAATGGAGAATCATTAGAGTTAGAGAGAGAGCTAGACGAGAGCGTTTAATAATACAAAAAAAGTTTTTTTTTTAATTTATTTCGCCGGGAAAAACCTTTCCATTCGTTATAACATAAAGTATTCTATCAGAATAGAAAAAAAAAATGTAGAAGAAAACAAACCGTGAAAATGCTAAAGGTGATAAACACTCATCATAACGAGACCATATCGTTAACAGTGATTGGCTTTTCTCTTCGTTTCTATTACATTTTATCAATTTAATTTCTATGAACAATAATTACCTACGTTTTTATCGTATCACAACATATTAAGAGAGAAATGATAATATAAAAAAAAAAATTGAATAAATGATAGGAAAATAAAAACGAGGGAATTTTCCGCCAATACCAATAAGAGAAATGAATGTCAAATGTTAGGAAAATGTTTTCAATCTATTTGCACATAATAAATAAAATGTAACATATAATTGAGGTATATAAACCATCACCAATAACATTAATATTGGTTGTATCATAAAATCAAACAAAAAAAAGAAAAGAAGAAAATATAAAAGTGAAAATATATCTGTTTTCTCTCTCTCTCTCTCTATTATTTCATTTGGGTATGTTGATATGAGGAAAGTTTGAATAGAAAACCTACTCACATAATGATTTTCTTTTTTGTTTTCTATGCTCTTTTCTGTATTCTGTATAAAATCATCATCTTGATGTGCCACCCTTAGAAAATAAAAATAATATCTCAATCTCCTTTGCATCGACTCAGTTTGATTTATTATGTGGCGGCAAATGAAGAAAAAAAAATTTAATGCCTTTAATTATTAATTTACAATGGGTAAAATGAGGAAGTAAAAAACATGAAATTATGAATGTTTTCAAGGAGAAATGGTACCATTTAGTTATCCATTTAGATTTAATAATAAAAAATAAATAAGAAATTTAATATGTCAATTGACATTAATTTAAATTTATTTCGATTCAACAATTCCTTAACGACCTTGACAAGGATTTTAAAAATAAAAGAAACATTTTTTCCTCAGCATATTTAACGGAATATAAAGAATACTTTGATTCATTCATTATTAGTCACAATTTGTCATATTTCTTTTTTAATAAAAATGACATGCCAATGGTTTATTGAATATTTTCAATATCCTGGATTCCGTTGACATTTACGTTATCGACTTTTCCTACTGACTAACGGAAACCCACAATATCAACCTATGCAACGAATTCACGGGCATATTCTCCAGCTATGAAGCGGGAAATTTTATTTTCATTTTTTATCAATGATATCATACATTTTTGGTTTTTCTTCGTTTTCTTTTTTGTTATTTATTCCTATTCATCGGAAAGTAAAAGTCATCTGTGGGAAAAAGCCAAATGTCCATTGCGTTTTGTTAGTTAATTCAATGGTATACGGTTGGGGTAAAAAACATTTTCATAGGCAAAACACATACTTTGTATCAAGAGAGAAGCTGTAGGAAAAAATAAAATATACAAAAGAAGAGATTCCCGCTTCCGTTATACCGATTTTCGTTTGATTGTATTTAATATGCTCCCATAACTGCTGTATGGGTTCACCTACGCGCGCGATTATTTCTGGTGGCGGTTGAGAGTGTGCCTTCAACTCTTAACGAATGAATACCAACAACAACAATCAATATAAAAAGCTTTTATTTGAAATCATGTATATGAATACCAACCTGCCGACACATGGGATGCCGTTACAGTGGGCATATGCGCCATAGCAATCGCTGCCCTCGCACGCGATTATTAAGAACGTTATTTTAATATTTCTATTTTATTTTATTGTTGTATTCTCTGTGAGATTGAAAATATTTTTTGAAGTATACAGGTTTTTCCTTTGCCAGTTGATTTTGTATTACTATTTTCTTCGGTGTGGCGAGTAGCTGACTAGGAAAAGCCCCGTAAAAAAAATATATATATTTTATTCAGTTTGTGTTCAATCATTTTCCATTCAAACTGAACAGTTGAATTTTTCTTCAGTTTTATTTTTCAATTTGGTTTTGGTTTTTCATCTCGAGACATAAGTGAAAATCTAAATTAATAAAAAAATATAAATGAAGATAGAATAGAAAGAAAAAAAGAAAAATTTTTTTTTTTATAAAACATTGAAAGTGTGTTGTGAAAAGTCAGTGTGGAAAATTCTCACGCAGTCAATTTTAGTGTGCCGAAACGTTAACAGTGTAGACGGCTTTTTTTTTATTTCAAATTAAATGAAATAAAATATTTTCTTTTAATTTTTTTTTCTTAATGAAAATAAGAAATTTTCTTTTCATTAAAAACTTAAAAAAAAAAAAATTCAAAGTGATTAAATCAAATTATTTATTCGGGGTTTTAATTAAAAATCAATTAATTTAAATGTGCGACAATTAGTGAACAGTTTTTTTTCATTTAATTTTTGTTTTTAGTCTCGTGGTTATTGGAAAATAGAAGTGACAACATTTCTGGTATTTGGTACAGAGTGGATCATAGAAAAATCAAGTTAAAAAAAAGAATTTATTTATTGAATGAAACCTGTTGAGATTGGATGTAACAGTGCGAATTGTAAGTGTAGTGTTGTTTAGTTTTTTTGTAATACGATGCAATAACATCGGGTAATTGAAGTAACTTGTTATGCATTTTATTTGTGTACAACAATCAACTTATCAGTGTTTCCAGTATTTTAGTGAATGAAAATAAAAAATTAATTATATTGATTATCATATAGAAATATAAGAAATTAAATGTGATATTTTAATTGTAGCGAAAATCATATATTTGAAACAAAAGAAAAAAATTTTTAAGAATTTAGTGAAATTGAATGAATGAACTTAAAGTGCATTTATTACCAATGAATATTTAAATTTGATACAAGAAAAATTATTCATATGATACAGTAATACGCCGTCTGTTCTTTGAAATAGTGAATTTTATGGTTTTCCATGTTATCAATTCAAGTGTATTGCATACAGTGATTGGTAATTAAACACAACATGTCTAGTAAATTAGATCAAAGTGTTCAAGTGTTTTCTACTTTACATTAAATTTAAATTAAATTACATGACTGTAGTTTCATATTCAACTCTAAATGAATAGAATTTTCATTAGTTTTACTTTTTTTCTTGTGGAAAATTTTCTATCAATGACCAAAGTGGTGTTTCATGAGAAGGTATTTTAACAAGGTTCATTGAAAATTAGTGTGCTCAATCTAGTAGAATGTTTAAGAGAAATTAAAATTAAAAAAAATTTCGTTTTGTTAAAAATAAAAAGAGAAATTATGGTTTTAAGACATCAGAAAATTCATTTAAAACCAATGTGTGTTGATATGTATAATTTCTAGTGTCCTGAATTGTTAAATTGAAACATCGTTTCACATCTCACATCATATAATTATCTCATTGAGAAAATTTGTTGTTTTATTTTCACTGATATTACAACGGATCTTGAGTGAGAGTGTATCATCTCTGTCAAATTATAATATTAAAGCCAGAGAATATAAAAAAGAAAATATTTAGGTTGAGATTATTTTGTCACTGATTTAAAAATTCTCGTTTTTTTTTTGTTGGGTTTTTGTCAATGTGATTTAATTCTGGAACTGAATAGTGTAAGAAATCTGGGAATTGTGCACCTATTAAGAGTTTTCCCCCCGTCGTTTTTCACTTATTTTTTTGTGATTCAGACGGAAAAGAGAAGAAAAAAAAAATAAAAATTATAATTTTCTTTTTGGGTTTTTCATATTATAGAAAAAGTGTCTGTATCTAGATGAGTGAAATTTTAAGAGACCATTGACGATGAAAAAGTAGCAACAAGTGAGAGTCTGAAAATAGAGCATTTCTTATAATTTTCTTCTTCTTTGGTTTTTCCTGAAAATTTTTCATGAAAAATATAAACATACGATGAATATAATATGTGCTATATCATAATACATTGTATCGAGTTAGTTATTGGTTTCATCTTAAAGAAAAATCAAGAAAAAAAAATTAGTGACGAAAATCTGAATGATTTTTAATGTGAATCACTTAATGATAATCAAGTGTTTTGAATGAAAATAGAAAATTTTCATTGTTTAGTGGAATTTAAATAGAAAATTAGATTAGTAGTTACAGTTACGAATAAGAAAATTAATTGAAGAATTTAGTAAAATTAAAATTTAAAAAAAAATTCTCTTCATTTTGAGAAAATGTTAGCGATGCGTCGTGAAAGTGATCAAACGTTTACAACTAATTACGGTAATAATAATAATTCAGAAGATGTCGCCGGCAGTACATCCCATACGAGTGGTTTTGGATATCAGCAATCTACCGGTTCGTTAATAATCAAAATGCTTCCCATCTGAGTAGAAAATTTTTGGCTTTTTTATCTAGAAAATTGTTAGAGTAAAACAGTGAAAATCTGAGTATAAGTAACCAAATTAAAGAAAGAATAACAAGATAAATAAAAAATTCAACAGGATCACGTCCCGTAATGACTGGAAATCCAACTGGTTATGAGGAATATGTGGATATATTACAAGTACAACAGCTGTTATTGGATACAACATCAACATCAACGACCACCAGTACCACAACAGTGAGTGCAGCTAGTGTTAGTTCAAGTACAAAACAACGGCCCAAATTGAATGTACAAAAGGCATCAGAGTATTCAGCACAGCTTCAAGGTGAGTTTATTAACCAAAGAAACAATGAAACTAAAATACAAAAAAATAAAATTCTCTAAATCCATTCATATGTCAAGGATTTTTGACTACCAAAAATAAACTTCTGTTAATTGTTGGTGTTCTCTATCGATAAAAAATTCTATGTGACACTCGATTTTTTATGTATCAGAAATAAGTAAATCCAATGGGGTTGAGAAAACTCTCTTTTCAATGTGTGTTTTTCTTATATCCTGCCAAGAATGAATTAATTGTTAATTGTTAAATTGTTTAACCTA
The DNA here is from genome assembly GCA_001014335.1 of Coboldia fuscipes. Taxonomy (NCBI): domain Eukaryota; kingdom Metazoa; phylum Arthropoda; class Insecta; order Diptera; family Scatopsidae; genus Coboldia; species Coboldia fuscipes. The sequence goes on along the minus strand of JXOR01000971.1, from coordinate 170,308 downwards.
AAAGTATAAAGTTAATTTATTTAATGAATGTTCATATTTGATGTTATCAGCTGAATCCCCATCCAGACGAGTACTACTTGACTATTCAAGTCCATATTTATATGGAAATTATCATACATCTCCTTGTGAGGATTTAGTCGCACTTTGGCTCGGTGGAAATGGTACAGGTCAGATGTTAATTTTAATTTGTTTTTTTTTTTTCTTCATCTTTGTAATTATCCTGAACGCATTCACCGGTGATGGTTGCTTTTTAAAAAAAAAAAAACTGGGATTGTTGTCAATTAACATTATCAGTTAGTTAATACCAAAAATGCTTGAACATTCCTTGTTAACATTTTTGTTTTTGTTTTAATGTAGATAAACACACATCAAATTGATAAAACCAAAAATAAAGTCATGATTCTGGTCATGTTATCTCTGCTGTTAAGTGTTACTTGAAAGTTAAATTGCGAGTTATAATTTTAAATAATTCCGTTAAGAAAAACAAAGATCGGAAATGATTTGTTAAAGTCATATTAAAACTGATTACTAACCGGCGATTGTTTTTATTAAAGAATTTTTTTTTTTTTTGGCGCGTTTTCCTTCATTTATGCTTGGCTGAACATCAAATATGTTGCTATAGTACAGTGAAGTGGAATGATGATATTTCATTTAATTAAACTAAATTAATCTGATTAATTACAATCACTAATTTGATTCGTTTTTGTGACAAAATGAAATAAAAATTGCAATATATGGCCACTTTTGTGTGACCTATGGAATCTCTCTTTATGCTATGAATATCAACACTCATATTGTTAGTATTTGATTAGAGCCCAGGAACTAAACGGTCGTTGATCTCTTTTACTTTGTAAATTAGAATATCAACCTGTTTCACTGTTTTCTTTACTGATGAACACATGTGGCGTTAATAAGATAATTTTATATCGGTATCAATGAAATTGAATACTTGGGGAAAATTGTAATTGATTTAAATTAGTGAACTTCAATGCATGCTGTTTTCCAATTAAAATCGTTCCAAAATTCCACTCTCTTTATGTTTGGTAATGAATCGATCATATTTCCTCAAAATGATCAACGGAAAAATAGAAGATAAATGAGATGGGCACGCGTCTTTCTTATTTATTCCATTCACCTCCGCATTAATTCAAAACAATGAATATCAGTTTTCTTAATGTTAATTGCTTAACCAATTGACATCGATGCATTCTAATTTTTCTTGTTATTTTGTGTTTGAGTATGTGACTTGAAACTGCATATCATTAAATTCGTTTCCAATTTCAAATAGTCGTTTTGATTCAATTGATCACCGAGTTGATATTAACAAAAACATATGTAAATGGGAAGACAAAATCAAATCTGGCCTTACATCCACCTCCAGATATTTTAGTTTCATTTAAAATTTGGTACGGAATCTAATCAATGTATTCAATCATAAAAAACCAGTAAGTAAGGTAAGACTCAATTGATTGCATAATATCGTTTTAGTTATTAATAATATGCCTTACAGTGGCGTAAGACCCCCATTAAAAATAAAACATAAACAAAGATTGCAGCAGTTCATTCATAAAAATTCATTCATTAAATTTTATTTCAAATTTGTTTAATTTGCATACAGTTTAAGTCACATTTTATTGATTGCATAGGTAATAATGAAATGCAGTATGCATTTAGACGAACCCCTAAATTATCTATTATTACATGTACTAAATGGAATAACTGGATACATTTGTCATTATAATTATTAAGTTGAATTGCAATTTTGTTATGTTATAAATTCGCATAAATGCCCACACACAACATTGTCGTGCGTCTAACAATTCATTCATAAAATATCAAAATGATTCGATTTAAGATAAGTAATTTCCGTTTGTGTGAAATATTCATTGTGTTTAATTAGCACTTAATATGCACATAAGAAACAGATTTATGAATTAATTGATTATCAATTCTAATATGTGTTTCTTCAATTTAAGATGATTAGAGGGATTTATAGTGTTTTTTTCCATTGATTCCCTTTCAAATTGGGGGGATAAATTGGCCATATGGCTTTTTGGGTATCATCAACCTACGCTAAATTTGTCACATATAAAAGACTATTTAACAGCAACAGACACGTATGCTGTGTATTCAATGTCTTAGGTAACATTCAATAAGAGAAAAAAGAGAAATATAAAAACCAATGTTGTTTCATGTTAGTGCTGCTCTAATACCACAAAATGTATTCAGTTTTTTTAATGAATGAAATAGCAAAAGTTTCATTCAATAAAAGCCAAGAAGAGTGGCCCCAGCATCAATGAATAGTGCGCCAACGTAGTTTTTGTTTTTGTATTTCAGTTTTATTTCATTATTTCGTGTTGCTTGTTTTTTTTTTTTTTTGCCTTCACGTAGATGATCTTTCATAGTTCTTCGATCGATTCATAATGCGGTGATGCCAATTCAAATGGGTGGTTGGTTGTTGTTTTTCTTTTAGGTATTTCGCTGTTGTCTATCTGCTGTTGTACTCTTTTTCAATGATTAAGAAAAAAGAGAATAACCACTTTGACTATGAGTCTCAATGAGACAGAAATTTGCTTGCTAGCTTGCTTGGTGTGTTACAATAAGCTGTTTTATCCAACACCTTAACTTCTTTTTTTTTTCTTATTAAATTTTTGTTGTGCTTTAAAAATCATTATAAATAATAACTTGATTGTAACTATTGCACTTTATTATGGGGATACTTAAATGTTATAAGCAATCCTTCTTCGTATACCTTCTACATTTAGCGATGACTTCAGACTGCCAACGGATTTAAGAGTTTTTTGTTTAATGTGTTTTTCATTTATTTTCATTGATTTATGGTAAAGAGAAATAAAAAATCAATTGGTGTGTATTAGATTAGTTTGATTCAATTTCATGATGGTTATTTCTTTCGATTATTTTTTTTGTTTTTTACCTTCAACAGTGCAATTGGGTATACAAATAATCAAAAAGAAAAAGTTATGAAATTCTTAAGTAATACAAACAACAATTGAGTGGGTTCATTCAAGAAACAGTTTTTTTCTTGTGTTGATTAAGTATTGCTTCAATGAAAATGTATATTGACTACTGTATTGAATCAATAAATCATTTGATTCAAAACTATTAGTTGGATTAATCTGCAACTTATTTACTGATCTTTTCACCTCATCTTTTTTACACTTCTTGTTTGGTTCATTGTCAAACACTTGTTGATTCTAATTAGAGTAAAAATTCAGTAGTTCATCTGTTTTCTTGTAAGAGTTTTTCATTTTAAAATTGATTTTAATTAAATTGATTGATTTATGATGTTTGATTTAATTGAGACGCGTGTTTGTATTCTTTTCCTGTAACAGAGAATAGATAAATAATTAGTTTATGATTAATTGACTATGGTTGGAAATGAGAAAAGTAAAAAGTTTTAGTTATCGTTTTTGATTTTGTATTACACTAATAGCGGACGTAGGACAATGAGGAAATTAAACAGCATGACAATTTTCATATGATTTTAAGAAAACAAAAAGAAAAGAGAAGAATATCAAGTACACAGCTGGTGATTGGAATTTAATATCACTAAAGAATGTCAATAATTTTTTTTTTATCTCTAGGAATATTTAAATATTATAATTTATCGATTCCCATTAGTTGACGCTGCAAGAATCCAGAAAACTATTTAAAACTTGCAAAATGAAAATTATTCATTAATCATTTAAGGTGTTTTCAAATGTTTCTTAATGAATTTACTTCATCTTGTTACCAAGTGTTACATTAAAGTGGTAATTCTTTTTGTTTTTTTTTCTTTTTCAATAAGAAATAATAATTCAATGAATGGATTCATCAAGTATTCATTCAAGGTGGTTATTAAAATCTGGTAAATCTTTAAAATTTCAGCCTTCTGGTGTTTGTTAATCTTCTCATCAACGGTTTTATTTGTCTCTCTCTCTTTGATATTAAGAGTGTTCAGATGATTTCGGAGACGTACATAAACTAAAAAGAAATCATTTAGTTACTCAACTAATAATATCGTTATGTCTTAAACTATAATACAATATTAATCACCATTAATAAACATCATAATTTTTTTTTTTGATTCTTAATATTAAAGGTAAAAGAGCTGAAGAGCTTTACCAATTTAGTTGATGGTTACGACACTGATGGAACCAAAAGAGTGATATGTTGAGGCGCATGTTAAATACGATTAAACTTTTTTTATATTTATGTGATTTGATTGGCAATTGGATGGGTTTTTCATATAAAATTTCATGATAACAGTTCATTAAGTCGTTCATTTAAAGTGTCTAGATTGAATTGCATTTTGGGTTGAATGAGACAAGAATGAAAATATAATCTTTTGGTACTAAAAGAATACATACCGATATCTATAGTGAGACACTTTTAATCCGGTCATCCATTCAATCGTATTTGTTTTTAAATCTTTCTTTAATTTTCAAGTCTTTAGTTATAGTCTCACTCTCCTTTTGTCTTCATATGGTCATTTGGGCTACAGCTTATTATAGATCGGAAATAATTAATAATGGAATAAAAATACACTGAGAAATATTAATAAGACGACATCATTTTGTCATTCAATCGATTTAACCAAAAAAAAAGTTTGTAATAAAAATTAATTGCGACAACACTGTTGGAAATATTCAATGGGGAGAAACTATTGAGCAGAGATGATGTCTTGAACAAAAACAAAACGAAAAAACAATGAATTCACACAATTAACAGAAATATTAATTAAAGACAAACTTGGTTACCATTTAAGGTTTGCTGATCATTCAAAATGGTTTAGCAATTTCATTTAGTTTTGTGCTCAATTTTAACTTCTTGTCTGCGGTTATTGCGGTTAAAATGATTATCACTTAAGCAACTATGAAACCGAAATAAATTCAAAAAAAAAAAAACGTAACAAACAGAAAGAAATAAAAGAAATACGTCGATCAATTTGAAATGCATTTTATATTGGATCAAATGGGCGTTAGTTTTTCATTTATTTATTATTTCCATTTAGAATCGAATGAATAAAATCAATAAGTTCTTTTAAATAGTTTTGATTGAATCGTATTATCGCGTCTATCAAATTGATTCTAATGCCATGGCATCATATACCAAAATTGGGGGGACGCCTTAAACAAATATTAAGGTGGAACAGAAAATGGAATAATAATAATAAAAATAATAATAATTTTTCTGATCTCTTATTAGTTCGATTGCCACGCGCCAGTTGAATCTGTCTTAGGAACCAAAAAAAAAAAATGTTTTAAATGTTGAAGTATCACATTGAGCATATCAGATTTTATTTGAATGGCATATGGACTAGAGTTTGAATGATATGGAAATGAAATAACAAGAAAATCATTTCAGTTTTTAGTTGATTGAATATGACATAATAATCTAAAATTAAACATTGATGAAGAGAAACGGTTGGTACACCTGAAAACATGTGGTTGCATTAATTATCACTTTTATGTATGATTGAGACCCAATTACTCAGTCACTTTGCACAATGATCCACAGGAGGTAGCTTGATTATGTTTTCTTTATTTCATTTTTGTGGCTTTTGGTGTTTTATTTTTGTTAATAATTTCATGAAATAGATCAACGAATATAAAATGGATTGTGTTACTCGTTAAGCAAAAGAGTAGTTTTATAGTGATAATTAGTAATTAAACTACAAATTACATGAATATGATCGCCAGATTCCCCTTTTGATCTTTAACAAACGATGATAGTCGTAAAATTGTTGAAAAATCTTGATTTTATTTAATTAATTTTCCGCTCTAAATAATCAAATAAACTCATTCAATTATTAAATTTATTTATGACATTTAATAATATTTAACAGCCAAAGACTTTATAATATTTAATTGCACGTGAAAATGACTATTTCATTCTCTATTGCACTGCAATCTTATACGATCGCTTAGATACGGTGTGAAGAAATTAAGGAACGTTTATTGAAGAGATTTCATTTAATTTTCAGAATTAGTTTTATTTTGTTTCTTTCTTTTCGTTAAAAATAGATGAAAATGCATTTAAATACGTACATGATTTCTAAATGACTGAATTCCTATTATGTTTTCACGTTTTTTTTTTTATAAAATGAAAATGAAAATAAAGAAAATGATGTGACTAACCACAGTTTTCATTTATGAAATCTAAATGAATATTTGTTGTTTTCACAGTCGAAACAGATTAAATATTATTCATTTTGAATATTTAGTTGCTACTTTTCACCTCATCGGTTTAAATCTCTCTCACTCTCATTCTTAATTCGGAGACAATTAAGTGTTCCACTTGAGAATTAGTCGTAAACAAATTATTATTCTGGGACTTTTCCATTGCACAAAAACAAAAAGATATTTTCCCGAACAACGCAAAGTAAAGATGAACGGAAAATCAGAACGTATCGGTTGAATAAAGTATTCAATGTACCATGATCTGTAATTAGAGTACACTGTAGTAAAATGGAATTAAGAGTGCGAGTGAATTGATCGTGCCCTTTGCGATGCAAACACCATTAGACTTGTCACCGCAGTTGAATTATTACCAAATTTGAGGTTCAGTTAAACCAAAATATAGAAAACGATTATAATTTTGGTTGTCAAAGTAAATGACATCGTTGCACCATAAAGTGTTTTATAACAGACAAATTCATGTTACACTCATTTATGGAATTAAGTGCTAAAAGAGGTTTTATGTATTTCGATGGCATTTTAGTCATACAGTTCAATGGCCACAAACTATCATTTATTTTATCTTTTAAATGAGTATTACCTATTTGTTGTATCATTTCAAATGGATAAATTCCATTGGTATCTGATAGTTGAAAATTATTACACGACGATCAATTAAAAACACTTGAATCTTCTTCACTAGTCGATAATGTGTATCATTTTAGTTGTGATCTCATTTTAGATGCAAACAATTAAATGGAACGTGATTACATAAAAATACCGTGCCACCGAAAAAAAAAATCATTGATATGTAGATTGAGAATTCCTTTTGATTGGAAAACAAAACGATATTGATAATCAAATTTATTAATGTATCATTCTTCTGCCGTTTAACGTAATTCCATTTTATTTAAATGGAACAAAAGTAAAAATGTGAATACTTGCATCACGATTAAAGATAAACATTTTTGAATTTTCTTTTAAAAAACTAAAAGAAGAATTATGATCCAAATGAATTTATTTAACTCTGGAGGGTAAAACGCTACTGTACCATCCATTGCTTGATCCATTCATTAATGCGATAACATAAAATGATATTTTTGTTTTACTTTCCTTTTAAATAATCTTTATTATAACATTTTTTTTTTGTCTTAGTTTTTATTTCGTATGGAGAGATATACCTTTGTTGTTTTCATATCAAGCGAGAAGATCATTAAATTCGGTGGCTTAATTCCATCTGGTCCCGGTATCGATTACCAACTTGATACCTGCATATACCGTCGGTTTTTAATATAATCAATGTTTTTATGAATTTATGCATAATGATGTTTTTTTTTTTTGTATGAACCACATCTACAACGAGTTTAAGAAAGAAACAAAAATAAAACTGGATATTAATCAAAAAATTCTCCGATTTCAATATGTGGAACATGAAAACATACAAATAAATCGTTATTCTTTTATTTTCTTAATACGAAATCAAGAGAAGATCTTTTTGAATTCCGGCGGCATCTCGAATTAAAATGATTATGTCGCTTATCTTTCATACGAGGTTAGATATGATATTTATGCTAATGTTTAGTAAATATGAGTATTGTAATCTTCTATCCGTTCCTTTCTATCATTATATCTCTTTTACTCATTGCCGTTGATTAGGCAAAGACGAGTAGCAACAATCAAATTCAATTCGTCCCGGGTACATTATGGGGAGGTACCACAACAACACGGTCAACTATTAATTTTAATTAGGACATTAATACGCGCCGTTTCTAATTAAGTAACATGAGATTAATCTGATTATTTATCTGTTCTGATTGATGTTATGTCTCTTTTCTTATTGTTACCCCGTTCGTTTTTTTATGATTCTTGGCATATCACCATTTTTGGGTAAGAAAAACCGATACAAAAGAATCATTCAGCAGACAATAACACACAGTTCCAAAATTCTTTTGGACCAATGATTTCATTTCGCTTGAATCAATTCGATTACCGTAAAAGGCGATAAAGTATCGGGTACATACGATTATATTGACAATACTGAAATAGACAAAACACACTTCTCTATTCTCTTAATTTCTTATAATAAATAATAAACATCTCATTTTCAAGCTTTAATCTTTAACATTACCATGTTCAATTGCGTCACAACAGTCAACTGATTTAAAAAAAAAAAAAAATGACTCTTGTTCTCGTTACCGCGCTAAGATTGATCTTTATTACTCTACAAACCAAAACCAATGAGATGATGAACCAAAAAAACTTTTTGCTGAAAAGTTATGTTTTGTGCCAAATTGATGTCGTTTTCATCACTGCCTAAAAATATCATTCATAAGTCAAATGAAACAATCGGTATAGTTACACACTAATACACGCTATTTTCTCTATGAAAAAAATTAACTTTTCATATTACAATAAAAGGCGAAAGCCAACAGAATAGAGAATACAGTAAAATCTCTACTCGATATAATGGAAATAACAATAACAATTCAATTTTAGCCGTAAATACGTAAGGATCTTGTTATGGTGACCAGTAGAGTTTTTCTTTTTTGGCGTCATCGATTTTATTATTACTTTTCTGAGTTTTTTTTTTCGGGTGGTATAATGGTTTGTCTATAATCTACTATGTTGATGGCGTAGAAGCAATTGAAAGAGTGAGGATAACATTATGATATTGAAACGAGGCCTAAAATTAGAAACGATGATGACCAATCGGCCACTGTACATCAGAGACGTATTAGCCATCATAATAGAAAATAAAACTAAGAATAAAATACTAATAATTATTTAAAGAAGTTAATTATAGAATACATAATCATTAGCATTACACTACACTTTCTCAACCGTTTGCCATCTCACTCTTATGTGGATATTTTTATTCTATGGCATAAGATAAATGGGTGAATTTAAACCTAAAAAACTCATTGGAAATAAAACTAAAAGATCTCTGTGACTGTACACAGTCAGCCTGTTCTGCATACCTCATTTTTATGTTTAATTATCTCATGTGAGTTCCTCTAGAAATACATTGGGGTTGTTGTTGTATTCACTTTGCCTCCAAACGGTATCCAATCAGTTAATGATTTCATATTAAAAATGTTATTGAGTGGGGCCTTCTTTAGTGTCTATGATTCTATGTTTAGAACTCAAATATTCTGGACTCTCTTCTGTTCAGTCAGTTTATTTTTGGCTACATGCAAAATAAACGTCTCTGTGAATTTCTCTAAACGTAGAAAATTTTCTTCTAACAAAAACCACTGAACACATTGGAGAAAACAAAATTTTGATTGTAAACTATAATGAGGAAAAATTTGTAAGAAAATTCCAATCGAGTTGATTTCATCGATGTTTTCAGTCAATTTTTTTCAATGGTCAATGGCTTATAAACAATTACAAGTCTATTAAAAACATTTCCAATACATAAGAGAATATTTACCGATTCTTTCAACTCTATTTTCGGTGATTATTGTCTGAGTTAATGAACAAATTTTAAATAAAAAAAAAATTTCCCAATTCAATTTGAACAATTTTATTGCATTTTCCCGTTAAATAAGTGGTGGGGGCATACTGAAATGCATTGGCCACTATCATTTAATTTACCTGTTGAATAAATTAAGTACAGTAAAACACAACCCACGAAATATTCAATTAACGAAAAAGTCATTTGGTATTTATCGTTACTGTGAAATATCATTCTTTTAATTAATTGAAATAAAACCACCCACTGTTGATATCATATACTGTATGACTTTGTATGTTCAAATTCACTTCAGTCATAAAACTTATCGTAATTGATGAATGAAGTTAAATCACATTTGAACTTTTCGGTGCTCGCCCCTGATTATTTGTCTGTGTTCTTCCATCATTCAAATTAGCTGACAATTTTTTCACCAATTCAATTATTTGGGTTTCACATTTTGTAGGATGTCAAATTGATACTTGTGTCGCGTGCCAATCCATACGGGTTATATTTTATTGAATGGGTGGTAAAAGAGTAGGCCCCCACATTAAGTGTGCCACGTATTTAATATTATTACACTCTCTGGTTCTGTTATTTCACGCTTATTTCCTTAAACATTATGATTTTGTTGTTATTTGGTTGCTTCTGTTTGATATAGAATAAAAACAGAGGATGATCATATCAAGAGAGAAAACCCCCTCAAAAAATAGTCTGCCATATGTTAGATCAATTCATTGAATTGGATGCAGGCGGGGGTGTGAGAGACTTACTATTTCTTGTGTTTTTCATCTCTAATTTTTCTACAGATCACTTGTTGCCATTTCTTTTGAGCATAAAAATTATTTATTTTTTTTTTTCTTATTGGTGGGCGCCATATGATTTACTTCATTCATAATCAGTTCACCACTCAATCAGTTTGACAGGTTGATAAACTTGACCGTGTCCCTGAATACAAGAAAAATCTCACACGAAATACTAAAGTGAAATTAAATGCAAAAAAAACAAAAAAATTAAATGAAGTTGAGATGAAAAGTTTTGTTTCTTTGCTTTCTGGCGTTTTAAACAAAAAGGAAATATCCGTTTATCTGTAAGTACGTTTGAATTGAAGACAAGTAAAAGTTTAAATTAAGTGGCTGAATTGATGTTGATAATAAAAAGCATAAAGTTCATCCTTAATAAAATAAATATCAGCGCGGTCTAATAAATTTTATAAAAACCGACAGGATGTAAATGTCGGTACAACTTGAACTTGATTGAGGTATTTATTAAATGAATGAAAGAAAAAAGAAGTATTCGAACCAAACGTTATGTGGGTGAAAATCATTTTCAATAAACATGTACTTGAAAGGTTAAGGGGAAATTTTATATAAAAAGGGAAGAAGCGTTTAATTCAATGCGACTGTGCCAACTGACTAAAGTTCATTGTTAGCTGATATTTATTATCCAAAGTGTGTTACGGTATCTCACCGTAATTTCATTCATAAAAATTTTCTTTTATACCGAAAATGAATGTGGGGTTCATTCATGAAAATGATGTACTATGTACAGTTATGGTACTTATACATAAACGAAGCTATCTGTTTTCATTGTCGTCTTTTAGCAAATGATAGAACACTGATTTGTTGTTGATGTTGCTCTTTATATTTTCTACTTCTTTTTGATTGTATTATTACGTCCCTTACAACTGCTGACGCAACTTCAAACGTAAATTCTCAAAAACGTAACGATATGGTAACAATTCTAATGCTTAAATATTTCATTTAATAACCCACACACATCCATACGTTATCAACAAAAAAAAACATTTTTTTTTGTTCAAATGGAGTTGTACGCGTGTCTTATCATAAAAGGGATCCCATCAAATTACAATCTATTTTATTCTCATATACATTCAACTTTTTTTTTTATTAACCGTTGAGATGGTAACGACCCTGAAAATTATTAACAACTCGATATCATCAATATCATATTGACGATGATTAACAAAGAATATGTTGTTTCTTTATTATACCTGGACGAGTAAATAAAATCATTGAAATATCAGTACTTTTTTTTTCCTATTTGTTTGATTGTGGGTGGTAAACGGCTCGAGACAAAAGTATTATACATACAATATCAGAGTATTTTGATTGAAGCCGTGAAAATGATAAGAGAATCACCATGAATTATTTTTGGTGAGGGTAAAACGTCACTTTTGTATATTCGGATTTTGAATGATTTGATTACACCATTAAATCTGTTTATGACGATAATGAATTGCATAAATAGGTATGTAAAATTCATCATATAAAATTTGCTATGGTATCTGATATCATTGATTATATATAAATTTAGCTACTGAATTACGTAAATTTAAAGGTATACGGTGAAAGTTATTCAGAATTGTCCGGGGACTTTATTTGTTTCGTTCATTTATGAATGAAAATTATTTTGTGAATTTTCTGTTGCCATTGTTTTGGGGTATTTTCTACTTATTCTTTAGAAAAGAAATATCGTCAATATGGTGTTGCTTTTCCTCACATTTCTTCTTTGTTTTATTGGAAATGTTTCTTTTTTTGGGTTGCTTCTATATTTGGTGGAGTCACGTGTATTTTGAATTCGTTTTTTTCCACCCCCCATAAATGTCGATAGAATAGATATCTTAATCATGATTTGTGACATTGAAAGAAGCATAATATCGATATAAATTATTAAATAAAAAACATGATATAGGGACACGGTGTGACGTAAACTGAACGCTTTTTTTTGTTTGTGAGAAAAGTTCCGGAATCCGGAAATAGTCTATAATTGGGTAATTTGGAAAATGAAAACATCAAAATCGGGATATTATTTCCATTCATCCGACAATATGAAGCTTCAATGAATTATATGAATGAAATTTTGAAATAAAAACATGGGAGGATTCTATGAATAATATGACATTACAAGAAATGTTGTTAAAGTAGTGACTAAAATTAAATTGATAAATAATTGGTCATCAAAATGTATTTGACGTCAAATCACTTATTGTTTTCTTAGTACCATGAACAGAAAAGGAAAGAAATTAATTTTCAGAATTGTTAACTAAATGATGTACGCAAATGATAGCTTATTATTGGTTTAATCTAATTTCATTTTGATTGATAAAATTAAATTTTAAAATGGGCATCCTAATTTGGTTAAAATTTCCTCTAAATTTTCTTCAACCTACTTTCACTTAAATAATGATCGACATATTGATATAAACAGTTTAATACAGACACAATACAAATATACACAGATAGAAAAATTCACAAGGTAATAAACATAAATAATCTACGGTATTTATCACTTGACTGAATCTATTTTCCGTGGAAAATATTGAAGTAAAAAAAAAAAAAAATAAATGTCTTGTGTGCGTCATTGAAGAAAAGTGTTTTATATACCTCCCTAAATTGGTTGTCGTAGCGGCCGTTTAACGTCAATATTATAAATTCATCGTATCTCGACCACCAGACATAGAAAATTCAGTGTTAACGACGGATTCCACTTTTCTTACGTCTAATTTAGATCAATCAAAATAATCAATCGTGTATGATTCTCATTCTCTTTTATTCTAGACAATTTTTCCTTTTACGATTACGTGTGCCGAATATTTTTATACATTTCACTCATTGTAATTGAACATTATAAACGAAAAAAAAAAAAAAAAGAAAAACAAAGTTCTATTCTAAATCTGGTTACATGAGAATTTATAATTGACGTAACAGATACCAAATGATTAAAATCGTCATAGATTTCTTCCCCCTAAAAAGACACTAAACATATCGGTTTTAATTTTATTATCTTCATCTCATGATTCCTTAGCCCATCTCACGTACTTTTATTTTCATCTTAAATGCCTACGTAATTGATGAGTTAACCATTTAATTTCGTGTACTATCTAACTGCTAACATGTGATTAAATTACAATTTTAAAATCCGACATCATGTCTAATGAAAGATAAATTCTTCGTTGTATATCATTTCAATGGTTTTTGTTTTTTTTAAATTCTGTTGAATAATTATGTTTTCATTTGCAATTTTAAAACTGATTGTAAATGGATCCAAAATAGTGGAATTTAACGGTATGACCGTTCAATCTATTTTTATAATTAGGTAAAATGAAATTAGAATAAAAAAACACTGAGATGAAACACTGTACTAAATAATTCATTTAGTTATGTATACAGTCTAATTTTGCACATTTCCGAATTTTTATATGCTTTTGGGTATGTCTATAGCATATAACAACACTACAGTGGTTTTTATTTCGGGGTTTATCTATTTTTTGAATGATGATACTCTTACCTTATTTGCGTTGGCGATCAGAAAATAGTTATTTTTAAAATTAGAACTGTTTTGTTTTTTTTTTTTATTTTCATGATGGAAAATAGAGAAAAACTCATCGGGTTGAGAGTGTCTAATGAGCGTACGCGTAAAACAGTCATGTTGTTGTTTTATTTTCACTGAACATTATGACGTATTGGATTAATTTTAATTTTAATTCGATTGAATTTATGTATTTTCAGTATTTCGATTGTTTGATGTATCGATTTAGTATTGAACTTGTTAGGGCAAAATGTTATTCATTAAATTAATTGAAAATTATGGCATTTGTACTGAGTTATTTTTGGTGTCTGTTTGATGGGCAGACCTTTCTATACACTCACTGGTTAGTGTGTGGGGAGGCAAAATACATATCATGAGACATTACGGATACTGTTGTGCATGCACACCTGATATTTAAAGGTTCACGCACTAAATTAACTATTAGGGTCTATTTGTTTTTTGATTGTATTATCGATTTGATAGGACTATAACATGTGTTGACCGATTAAGGGGTGTATTATAGATTAATATATTAATCAGATAACTATAAATAACCATTTCATTTTTCTAAGGCTAAATCGAATGAAATTGAATAGAAAATAGAATGTACTTATCACACGGTAAGGGCGACCTGCGGTAAACAATGCGACAAACATTTTAACAATGAAACAGTAAAAGTTATCGTTCAATGTTTTATTTTTAAACATTTTTTTTTTTTCGAATATTTGAGGGTGTTTCACCTGAGAAATTTCATTTTCGGTTTTACTGTTTTCTATTCAATGAAATCAATCGTTTTTCGTTACTATTTTTATTTCAATCGCATTGTATATAAATAATTTAATTGATTATATTGTTCTATTTATAAAAATTGAAATCAGTTTATATTTCACCTGTAAAAAACAAGAATACTTAGAATACGTTAAATTGAAAGTTATGTTGACTAGCCATTGATTACGAATATTGAATCTGAATTATTCTGGTTAATTTGCATGTAATTCACATATGGGGCCAGCTAATTACTTGTAAACATTTTTTAAATTCCACAAGATTCAGTTATTTATTATTTTTGTTTTTACCCAAAAAGAGTAAAACGAATTAAATTTTTGGGGAAACATTGAAATTGGCGACGGGTACGATAGAACGTGAGCAATCTAATTTTGGATTTAAAGTTTATCTATAACATGATCGTTGATTGGTTGATGCGGCCCAAAATGAACTAAAAATAATTTTCTTTCTTATTTTAACAAGAAAATTATACGGATAAATGACTAAGAATGAAATTATTTTTATAAAATTCACGTTTTTCTTTTTTTATTTTTATTTTTACTCTCATGATTACTCTCGGTAATGAGAGTATTTTATAATAATCGGGATGTTTGTTTCACTCAGTACATCGTAATTTTATTGTTGTTGATTTCATAGGAGAGTTTATGTATTTTCCAAACCAAAATGTTAAGCAGCCGATTATGGTGTACACAAATAATGATTATTTTTGCTATCTCTGTTTCAGAGTTTTTTTTTTTTTTTTTGCTTCCTTGGTTTGTTTAATGCGAAAAAATTGTTCATTCTAAAATTAAATTCTTACGATTTCTAATTTTATTTGCTTTAAATCTTTCAATTTCACTCACAGTTAATGAATGGAAATTAAGAAAATTTGTATAAATCAACGGCTAGTAAATGTGATGCCTTAAATGGACGCGTAATAAAATAGAATTTTTTCTTTGTTAATGTGGAATACAAATATTTTCAAAAATTTCTAAATAGAAAATGTGTTAATTAACGTTATAATAGTGCAACAGGAAGTGACGGTATAAGATCACATATTCATCCATTGAGATGAAATGAAAAATTGCAATTTTTTTTTTTTGTCATTAATCAACTGACTTTAATTTCTTTTCATAATCTTGTCGTTTATTTTTGAAAATAATCTCGTTGAGGAGGTAATACAGAGGTAATCATAGAACATATGGCGTTTAAATTAGATGCAACTATGAATTGCATATGAGTTTCTAAGTCACATTAGATCAACGATTGTTTTCTCCGTTTTCAACGAATCAGCGAATCAAGATCATTGAATTTGTTGTATTTGTTTAGTTCGAATGGAAATAAACGACATCACAAAAAATAAATTTACAATCGACTGGAATATAAATCCATATAAAGAATTATGTTGTCATTTGTAATGCATAAAATAGAGACGATTTAATATGAGGTGGGGGACCTGTTTAAGTTCTCTATATTGTGTATCATTATTTTGTATTTTATGCCGGAGCCAAACATATAAACGAGACTTAAATAACACACAACCATTCACATTGGGCTTGGAGTCCAGCCCCCCATTTATTTGAACAAAACAACTAAATAATATAAGCAGAACCATTTATTTCGATTGTAATATTTGATACCGTGAATATGATTGTTTTTCATGATTTTTCTGTTTTATTTTGAATTACAATTTGTGACTCCACACACAACTCTTTTAGGTTGTACCGTGTATGATTGTGGAGCCACCAAACACAGAATCCACTGTATACGAGAGAGACACACACACACTTGAGATATAATTCATCATACCTCTACTCCCCAAAATGATCTCTGATCTGTCAATTGGATTGCCATGAAGATGAACGATTTTATAAATAAAATCTGTGAAAAATCCATGAAGAAAACCAAAAGAGAGATACCATGGAGAACAAGAGAGTAAGAGATCGTCGTTTGTTATGTGTTCCATAAACCGGCCTGGTCAGTTCTGTTGTTTGATTTCTTCTTGTACAGTACTTCATCTTCGGTTACCACTATTAACGTTGATTTCTTCAATAGTTTTGTCGTACAACTTGTTGGTATACTCCATGTGAAAATACAAAGAGATTTTTCTTTAGCCCCAATGATTGTTCATCAGTTGAGTACTAATACTAGACTGAATTATGTTGATATTGTTGGTGGAAAACCACCGGGGAGCGTGTGATTTTAAGTTTTTTTTATTTTTTATTTTCTGAGAGGAACATTCCATAAATGGAACGGTTTTAGTTTTTGTTAAAGCGATGTGGCGGGTGCCAATACCATACAATCTTATACCATTTGGCTGGCACGACGCCGTTTTTATTGTGTGTTTTATTTATTTCGTGTTGAATTCTTCTTTTTTTTCTGTATTCAAACTTCTCTTGATTACATTAGTTTTTTTTTTGTGTGGTAGTTGTTGTTGTTGGTTGATTCGGTTTACACACCGTAACAAGCGGACACATGAGGAGAACATTTTCATTCATAAAAACGAATTGTATAGCGATCTCGCGAGTCAGTTTCATTCGGAACGTTACGATGGATACACAAGTGAAATCGTGTCTCTCATAAGACGAAAAGAATTATTCTGAATAAAAAAAAAACAAAAAATAGAAATACAAGAACATAAGAGATTACGGAAAAGTCTGAATTTTCTTTTGCAATTTGCAGTGAAAATTACTTAAATTCTTTTTTCCTTAATTAAAGAATTTTCGCTTGAACGATAAACAGAGTTATTAAAATTCATTTTGCATGAATTTAGTGAGAAAAGTGGCCAATTATAGTTTTTTTTTGGTTTAAATTTGTAATTATAATTCTACTGCTGTGACGAAGAATTCATTCTAAAATAATTTGCATATTAAAAGATCCTCAATTTGAAGTGTGTTCGCGTATTTTATTCTCTGTAATATTGAAACACATTGGTGCTAAATAATCATTTTAACTACACAGTAATTGTTAGTGCTTTTTTTTTATTTTTAATGTTGAGTGTGATAATTTCCAATTAAGAGATTAAATATTTTGAAAATTTCAATGAGTGGTTAATGATACTGCTATAGAAAAGAAATTTAGAATTTAACAAGAAAGGATATTGTGTGATTGACATAATTTTGTCATTTGAAAGTGTTTACCTGTTGGTTTTTTTATTTCTATTCTAACATTTGTTTTTCATTCAAAAACCAATAAAAATTGATTAATTGTGAGAGTGTTATCAAGTGAATGCTATAAATCGGTGAAAAACTTAATTAAGATTGAATTGAAAGAAATACAACTAAAAAAATCATTTAAATTTTTCATTTATCTGAATTTCCAGGTAAACTAAATGTTTATAGTCAATTAGAGTTCTGGTTTTCTCATGTTAAGTTTCATTTAGTTGATAATTTCAAATTAAAATGTTTTTTTTTTTTTATCATCAATTTCTTCAATTGATTATTATTTACTATGGAGGAGTTTATAAAATTTTGTTTTTTTTTTTTAATCCATTGGTATCTTCTATTCATTGATTTATTAGACGTAACATTTATGCATCATAAACATAAATAACTGTAATTATTATGCGGACTATCATTTAATGATCAAATTGACACATGAAAATAATCAGCAATTGATACAGAAGAGTCTATCTCCGTTTAAAATAAAATTAAAATCGATTGCTAGTTTTAATAGAGAATTCCGTTTATAAAAGACACAGCCTTAATTCATTTATTTAGTTTCTCTTCTTTAATTTTATTCCTTCTGATATATTAAACAAGTAAATTTTCACGGTATATTCAACAGATAAAATTCAACTGTTGGATAAAATATAAGAGATATAAAGAGGAAAAAAAAAATTTACATCTTCTGAGATCAATTTATAAAACACCAAAACAAAATCCAACAGATTCTTTGGTGACTTAAGTTATTCCACCATACACCCGACGGGTTTTTCGCAAAGTTTTTTTTTTTTTTTTTGCTTCACTTAAGCATCACATTTGATCGCGCCTCAATTCTACACAATCCAAAAACAGATAAGATGTGTGTTTTGAGTCACTTAAAGTGTCTCTTTTATTTTTCAATTCATCCACATTTCTTTTGATTCAAACTGAAAAACAAAAAACGAATTCTATTCGTAAAAATTGATCTTCTCATTCTTTGAATGAATATCACCATTTAGAGGAACATGTCTTTTATATTTCTTATAAAACGGCAATTATTGATAATTAATTGAATTAATTTTGGGGCCTATCTCTCGTTTTGGCTTAGCACATGATCAAGGAATATTGTGACAAACCACAAAGACAAAAGTAAAATATAATAAATTAAATAATTCGAAAATGATCCGTGTCATTTGAATTTAATTAGTTTTCACATACAAAAAAATGAAATAGAAAAGACATTTAACATAAAAATCAATTAAATTCAACTATGGTCCATAATAACCAAAGATGGAAGTTTTTGACTTAATTATTGTTTAACAATTATCTATGTTTTTTATATCATAACGGATCAGTTAAGCCAAGTGGAACAAAAGTAACCACACCAATCCAATAACTCCTGTGTCTCCCATTGAAATATTATTTTAATCAATTACTAACGAATGTTTTCATACAAGAAAACAAAACGATCAGTCAAAACACACTATGATCGTATTCTTCTCTCCCTTCACTCTATGAAACATTTTACATCCAATGATGTATCGATTTCTATAAGTGACTTCGATGTTTATTCCATGTGTCAAAAGTCAATTGTTGTAAATTAATTAACTCAAACATTAAATAAAATTTATAACTCATCGTGTTGTTAGTGTATTTCAATCTCAAAAAAAAAAAGAACGACACACTACGACACATATTCAATCGATTTAATTATGATCAACAACGTTTAACTGGATAAACATTCGTAATAATTTATTTTTCGGTAGATCGTTAAATGGTTCAGCATTAATTATAATCACATTAATATGAAACTCCATACAAAATGTTTTTTTTTTAGACTTTTTCATTGCATAAAAATGTTAATGCTTCATTTAAATTTTACATAAGAAATTGGTAGTGTTTTTAATCAATTATGTTGCCTTTATCAATTAATTGATATTAACAAAAGGCGCCTTAATTTTTAAGAGATTTTCTTCTTTTTGTTTTATTTTTTAATCTTTTGCAATTTAATTTTGCATTTTTAATAATTTTTCTTAATTTAAACACAAAAGAAACCATCGTAATAAAACATATTAAGAATGAAAAATGAATAAAATAAAATTTTATAGGCGGCGTTGGCCCACCTGGAACACCAACAACGGCCATGGTAATGGAAGGATTGGATACTCTTGTTGCGCCATCGCATCATGCATACTTATTAACGGAATCAGCTGCATCACCGCATTTTAATTTATTAAGTTTTGATACATGCATTATTAAATCGGGTGCTACTACATTACCGTTTAGTGATGCCAGTATACGGCATCCATTTCAATTTCAACAACAGCAACAGCATTCAACTACCCAATTGTTAAATGATCATCAGCATCATCATCATCACCATCATCAACAGCAACAGCATCAGCAGCAGCAGCAACAGTCCAATAGTAATACAATTAGCAGTAATAATAATGTTTATACAACGAGTGCCTGTAGTCCAATACAAACAACAACACAAAATTCAATCAGTGGTCATACACATCCTCATTTGACAATAATCAATGATCGTGTACCAAGTTTAACGCAATCACCAATTGGTGTTGATCAACAACAACAAAATTCATCAACAGTTGGCAGTGATAATCAACCAGGTGATTTAAATACACCAGTGACAACGTCCAGTGATATACCAACATTCTTTGGTCCATCATCAACTATTGTTGAACCACCACCAATTACTGGTAAATATTAAAACAATCATAATATGCTAAATGCTAATAAATTCAACTAATAACCGCTGGCCAACATTAGTTTTAATCCAATTTTTCTTGTAATAAACTAACAAATAATTTAATTGTAGATGAGAATATGTTTTGATTAATTAAATTGAATTTATTATTATTCTTCTTGTTTGTTATTCAGTTTTCGAATAAACAGATAACATAATAGAATATTGTAATTGCATTTTATGAGTATTGTATCTCTCAATTAGACGTTGAGTATACAACGTATGATTCATTTTATTTCATAAAAATTTTGTTTTTTGGCAACCAATATTTTAATATTGTGCTTTCTTAAGTAGTTAATTTAAAATAAAAACTGAACAATAATTCATCATTTTTATTATACAAAACGCTTAAATGAGTTGCATGCATTAGTTCATGCAATAACTTTTAATATTTTTTATGTATTTTCGTTGATATAGAAGTATTTCTAGTTATGCATTTAATCGGATATTTTCTTATTTTATTCTAAAGAAATGTTTCTTAACTAAAATTGTGTTATATCAAATCTAAAATAACATAAATATGATAAAGACAAAAAATTGGCAAATTTGAAGTAATTTTTTCTCTTAGTATTTTGTGGGGTGGCTAATAAACTTCTATTGCAATAAATCTAAATAAATCGTCTTAAAGAAAATTGGAAGGGAAATAAATTTTATTTGGCTGTGAAATGAAATAAAGAAAATTAGTTATTTTGTTTATATTTTGTTTGGCGACAAATCATGTGCCCCCCCCTTTTTTATCTCATTACAAATTGGATATTTATGTGTGTTGAGATATTAGAGATATGATGGTCTTTATTATTTTTATTTTTAATTTTAATGGTCTTAATGATATGGTCAATTAAGATGGGACTAGATTCATCTGAGTCCAATGGTCACGCGCCTTTTTCTTCATTTTTTTTTTTTTTATTTCTTAGACGTAATTAAAATTATTTATGGCGATAAATCTAACGGGAAGTTAGATTATTTAATTAGAGATTAAGTCGCAAAGACACAGAAACATTGTGTTTCCTGTTTTTACATACATTAAAATTTTAGTTCACTGTTTTGTTGTTTTGTTATCTCTGTATACAATAATTTTTATTTCATTTATGTATAATTCGGTTAGTGAACTGAATATTTCTTATGATTCTTAATTATACGTAATCAACGGGAATTATACAATGTTGATTTACATTATTAAAAATGGTTTATTTAGCCTAAATGGAATGCAACACCTCAATTGAACCATTCAATTAATATGAAAACAGAAGAATTTTTATGATGAATAATTTCAAATCATTTGTCATTTGAATTGGTACTTATTACTTGAATCTACTGATGTACGATTCAGATGAGCATACTTGAGATGATGTCGTCTCCCTAAAAGTTTTTCTGTTTCAAATCTTTTATTTCATTCAATTTATTCGGTGTTGGTTCATTCAGTAAATTTTATTTTCGTGGGCTTTTTCAACAAAATACATTGACTGTGTGCTTTTCTTAGTATATTCATAAATATTTTAATAAAAAGACGTGTGGCGCTAAACATTTATCATTGTGTTTAGATCGCGCGCCAACTATAATACACTGTCTATCGATATAATCGTAGGTGGACATCATCAAATTAATTTTCTTCTATTAAATACTCTTTTTAGTTTATTATTATAATTTGGTTTCTTTGAAACGTAATGCTTCTTCTTAAAATAACCATCCAGAAGATATTAGAGATGAATCAACTAAGAGATTTAAGGTGTGCGTGTGCCTCTTAAATTATTATTTAGTTAGGTATGATGATGCATTTAATTCAATTGTATTTGACATGTGAGTTGACCTTTACACTTGGTAGTCAGTTGGCTCACTTGTGTTTTTTATTAGTTGTTGGACCTTAAATTGATTTTACTTGATATCACTTCTATGTATTAAATTCTTCAATTTAAAGCTTAAGAACTTTAAATTTATTTGTTTAATGCGGCGCTAGATAATTCTAAATAATGTTTTCATATTGTATAATGTGTTTAAAGAAAAACCAACACGAATGTAATAAATAATGTTTATATTTCCTTCAATCTGTGGCTCTTGTTGGATTCATGATTCAAATAAGATAATGGTAACTGGAACATCTTTTAATAATTTCCATGAATTATTTCATAATACAACAACAATTTTTGAACTTTTGATATTTAAGTGATTTTCTTATAATCTTCTCAGTATTAGTGGAAAATTACCAATCAAATTATAAATATTAATCAATCTTCCAAGAAGATATTTGCATCCTATTGTTATGTTCGCTTGTTCCAAATTATCAAATTCGATCGAAAATTGATAATTTTCTTAGGCAATTGAAACATTCGCCTGTTTCAACAGGTGGGAAATATTCTCGAGTCATAAATTCAGTGCAAATACTGAACAAATATTGATCCATGCGGACAAAAGCATTAAGAACTGAATGATTTTTCATTGATAAATAGATAAATAATGATATTTATATGATGTCTTAAGCTTTAAGACATTATTTGATAGCGCTGTAATATTGACGGTTAAATTAAATTAATTTCCCATTTAATAAAAAATAAATATTCATTCAAGTTTCAAGTTTTATTGAATATTTTGAATAAGAAACTAAAGTAAGACAAACTTATAATACAAAATTAAACCGCAAAATTTAACCGATTATTTATGGCTACATGTTTTCTTTAAAATTGACTAAAAACCAGATTATTCGCTATATATTGGCGTATATACGAATATATCACACATATCAATTCCAGTGAAAGAATTGAATAAAATGAATCTGTAATCATTGATGAAATCTTATCATGTGATTTCAAATAAAATTATGTGTTAAATTAATGAAAAATCAATTAATTAATTAATAAGTTAACTTGTCAACATTCATCTATAAATTATTCTCCTATTGATTTAGATAAAGTTAATACTGTTTTATTAAGTAATTTTATTAACGCCATTATTCCATTAAATTTTTGCTAAGAAAAACAACCGTTTTGTTTTAAATAAATTGAAACAAATACCGACCTGTTAAACAACCGATTCAGTTTCTTTACATAATAACCAGTAGTTTAACTTTAAACATTATGTTAAGTTTCACTGATATTGTATGGTGGCTTAGTTGTTACATTAACGATAAATTGCATTTATATAATTGTATGATAAAATACTAACTTAATAATTTTCTATATACAGCAGTTTTATTACAGAAAAATCCAACGGAAATTTGAATTAAACTTGTTGGTTATACATCGTTACTTTTAGTATCAGCTGAGTTTAATGTACATCTCTAATCACTTTCTCGTATCCTGTTTCTTAACATTTCTGTAGATTTTTTTTTTCGTTTCTTTTACCAATAGAATAATATACGAAATACATAATAATTAACAAGAATTTATAGCTTGCATGCGCTTCATAACTAAAATTCTCAAGATTAATTCAATTTGTTAATTTTAACTAATTCTATTTTCATTTTACTTTTATCAATTTGAACAGGTTCAATTGAATCTGAAGAATTGTCATTGGAACCGCAAGCAGCATCAAGTCCGTCCTGTCATAGTTTATGTAGCCCAATGAAGGAAGAACGTAGCAGCCCATCAGCTAATATTAAGGAAGAATCAAGTAATAATAGTGTTACCATGTACACAACACAACAACATCATACATCTAGTAATCATCAAACAAATGGTCCAAATAATACAAACAATGATACACATACGTCCATAAATCATTCACCACATGACACTAGTAATTATCAGCAACAACACCATACACACCATCAACAACAACATCACAATATACAACAACAGCACAATACAATGCAACACCAACAACAGCAACATGAACACCAACAGCATCATAATCATCAACAGCAACAGCATAATCATCCGCAACACGATTTAATACAAAATTCAAATAAAAATTCATATCGTGGTGTATTTTCAGCTGGTAGTACAAGTTTAGGTGGCGGTGCTGGTGGTGGTACAACAGCCCAACAATTAAATCCATCTCAATTATCTGTGATGTCTGGACAAATGTCACCGCCATCAATGAGCTTAAGTAATTGGTGTTTATCTAGTCCTGATAAAACATTATTTCAATCGCCCATGTTTGGTTTAGTCGGCCCACCACAAAATGTACCGTCCCAATCACATTTTGGTACCCAATTAAATGTCCAAACGTCCGTAGCTGGTGGTAATCATCATCAACATCAATACGATGATCGACATCAACAACTTGATTTTGGATTGGCGCTCGACAGTCCCCAATCAATATTGAATAAGCCACCAAGTTACAGTAGTTGTGTTGGCACCACAAATGTTGATATGCAACAAACTGCTGAGATGCAACAATTTTCACGTTCTGGTGGTATGGGTATGCCAACACCTAAATATCAATGGTTAGATTCACCAGCTGATTATGGTGTAACACAGCAATCGATCTCGTTACCAGGACCATCGACATCAACCGGTGCTGGTGGTTTAATTCCAAAACAAGAACAGTATTCAACAAATGAATTAGGTTTATCATCGGTCGGCTATAATGTACAATTGGCTGAATATAATCCGTCAACAAGTAAGGGACATGAAATATTATCACAAGTATATCAACAGGGTGCATTACCACTTAAATTAGTTCCAGTTAAGCCACGTAAATATCCAAATCGTCCAAGTAAAACACCAGTCCATGAACGTCCGTATGCTTGTCCTGTCGAACATTGTGATCGACGATTTTCACGTTCTGATGAATTAACACGTCACATACGAATCCATACGGGTCAAAAACCATTTCAATGTCGTATTTGTATGCGATCATTTTCACGTTCTGATCATTTGACCACCCATATACGTACCCATACAGGTGAAAAACCATTTTCATGTGATGTGTGTGGCCGTAAATTTGCACGTTCTGATGAAAAGAAACGTCACGCCAAGGTACATTTAAAACAACGTATCAAAAAGGAGAGTAAATTAAGTCAAAGTTCACAACACCATCATCATCAACAGCAGCAGCAACAACAACAGCAACAGCAGCAACAACAACAGCAGCAACAGCAACATCAATTGGTCCATCAACAGCAACAGCAAATGCAATCACATCATTTATTGCCAGATGATATTTTAGTGTCGACAACAAATCCATCAGCATTGTAGACCATAATGACATCGGCTAATCAAAATAATTTAACGGTTGTGAATCACGACATGAACTTGCCGTTGGGTAGGCCATCATCAACATTATCTCTTCAGCTACCACAACAAAATCAACAATTGGGATCAATTTCATTAAATAATCGTATGCCTGCAGCAATTGAATCAATTGGTGCCAGTAGTAGTTCTAATTTCAATGAAACGCTTGTCAATGATGATGATATTGAATCATCACAATATTATATTCTTTTGTTATTTCTATAAGAAAACATTCAACAACGAAAGTTATTTTTTCCTGTATTTTGGTTGATTGTTCATTGAATACAAAGATGTTTTGATTCGTTCCACAGAGTCAAGTTTTGGCTAAAGACTTTCAATGAATAATTCTGCAGTGTAAGAAGATTTAAATGATGATTGAACAATTTTTGTTTTTTTTTTTTTTTTTTCGTTTGTGAGCTGGGGCGCACCTCTTCAACAGTGTCGAGACAATTGAGTAACAAGCATTTTGGTCCAGAGTCACTTGGTAACGAATATAATAAAATCATTCAAAAACCAATGAATTAAAATAAAGGAGAAACGAGGAACAATCAATGAATTATCAGTTGAATTTTAGTTGCGTTTACGAATTACCATAATTTATAGCCGTTAAAGAGATGCGTGCTTTATCATTAATTCCATTAAATTTTACGCGCACTAAGATATGCTGGTGAAGTATACTAAAACACAACGAATTAATAATATTGAGGTAGATAACTATTAAGATTAAGAGGGCCAAGAAATAAAAAACCAAAACCTGATGAGATACCTGTGGCCAAATTAAATCAATGTATGTACGAATGATTAGCCGATTGTGTTTACGGATATTGTATCTTATTGTGAAATACACATATACAAGCCAAATTGATTGCTAATTTGATTGTTAAATAATTTAATAATTCAAATCTCATTTCAAATTGTATAACAAAAGAAGAAAAAGATAAAAACAAAAAAAAAAAATGGAAAAAGAATATTCTCTGTGATCTCATAAATAATAAATTAAAATTGATTTGAATGAAGAAATGAAGAAAGAGTATACCCCTTTTGAACTGGCTGTACACTATAATTTAATTTGAGACAGCGACCATGTAGAGGAAAATTTACTTATATGAAAAATTATATTTAATTAGAATGTAATATTGATCAGTTATAATCTAATAAATCGGATCAAAAGATTATATAAAAATGTATGTTGCCATTAAAGTGCTATATTATAAATTTAATGCAAAAACAATACATAAGAATTCATACAATTAATTAGTAATTTCTATCAAGCGAAAGTTAAAAAAAAAATTAAATATATTTTTAACATCTTATACTGTGTAATCAAAGTATGATAATCGATCGATATAGTTAATGAAACAATTTAAAATTAATGAACAAGATCATGTTGCATTTAAAGAATGAAAAAAATTAAAAAAAACAGAAAAACTTTTAAGATTAAGTAATGCGCAATGATTTATAATATTTTGGGATTTCTTTAAAAGAAAACAAATTTCGTAACAAAAGAAAACAATTAAATTAGAATACGTACATCGAAACAAAAGAAAAATATATAAAATCGCACTCGTATTTAGATAAAAGAAAATCCTTCATTTATTTTATATTAAATTGATACAGATTACTAATGAGAACTTGTCTATAGGAAATTTATAAACAGGAAAATTATAAGAAAACTAAAAACTAGTTGATTAAGTCGACGATAATACCAACAAAATATTAAGAATCTTAAAAATAAAAATCTCAGAAAAGTAAAAACTAATTTTCATGATACGCGAACGTTATTAAAATTATATTTGTAGTTAATATTGAGCGTCATTATATTTAAAATTAAGTGTAACTAATTAGTGCGTTTAAGACGATCACCATACGCTACTGAAATTTATGGGATTTAATTCGATTATCATCTGATACAAAAAAAAAAAAACAACTTGACTAAATGTTCAATCCCTCCGAATAGCAAAACAGAAAATCGAAATTAAATTAATTGGAATGAATTGTTCGTTAAGAAAACTATGTAATTGGCAAGTGTTTATCTCACCGTAATTATTTGTCTATGAAAAATTTAAATATTTTTGTTGTATTAATTAAAACGGAATGAAATTCTTTAACATTAAAAATAATAATTAAATGATATTGTTTTTATGTTGCCAAAAGAAGAACAGAATAGAATCCTTTATATGGTAATTGGTTCAGAGTTCGTAAGTAATGTTGTGACAAAAATGAATGCAAAATACCCTTAAATAATTAAATTATAAATGTGTAAAAGAGGAATTAAAATATGTTACAGTAAGAATTTAATAATTCCATGAATGTGTTATTACATGTTGGCCATAATTAAAATGTAATCAACATGATTAACGTGTTAAATGATTTTCTTTAAAGAATGTGAGATAAATATCAATGGACTTTAAAGTACTTGGATTAATTAATTTATGTAAATTGAATAATTTGTAATTAAATGAATCGTTTTATTTTTATTGATGATTTCATCGATACGTTATAAAGTAAAAAGATTTTAAATACGAATTACTATGTATGAATGTAAGTTGTAATAATATGTTATCTAATTATTAAAATGAATTCATTTGCCACTTTAATTAATATTTATCATTTAATTATAATGATTATGTAAATTTTTTTTCTTTATTATTAATTTTTGTTTTTCTGTTACAAGAAATTGATTTGTTAAACAAAAAACTGATGATTTGGTGCGTTTATATTCATTTGAAAAAGAAAAAACTGTTTCTCTGAATGTTTCTTTGAAATCTCATAGTGTTATGGTGTTAACATTGAGATGAAATATGATGTACATACACTACTTTTTAATTATAATCTATTACGTATAATTGAAATCGTTCATTGTTAAATATTATTAGATGATAAAATCCAAAAAGATGAATTATTTTTTGGCTAAATTATTAATCAATATTACATACACAACCAATAAAATGATAAACAGAACTTTAAGTGAATGCGAATCACACATAAATTATGTTGAGTGTCTGTACATATTACGTAACACAAATTATAAGGGTAAATTATATGGAAGATTTTTGAAACAAAAAAAAAAAATTTATTTAAATTGTATGGTATTTATAATGTATTTCATTCAAAGTCAAAATAAAAATAAAGCATAAATATAATAACTAATCATTAAAATAAAATATTAAAATAAATAAAAATAACTACAAGAACTAATTGAATTTAATTATATTAATTAACTTATGTATTAAATATGTTCATTTTAAGGAATCTAATATTTATCAAGAGACAAAAATAAAAATCATTTAAGTAAAAATTGAAATTATACACAACTAAAATGAATTTTTCATTGAATTCACTTTACCAATTCAGTTATCAATAAATTTCAATTTTACAGTTAATAGTACTTGATCCCTTTTCAGTAAACGAGTGTCCATTGAGTGTCCATAAATAAACAAATTAACGTCTAGACAGAAACAAGAAAAAGGATTCATTCAGAAGATTCATTCATTGATGAATGGTCAATGAAAATCACTTCAAAAGTTTCATGTTTTTCCATCAATTGAACAAACATTACAGTTTCACTGAATCGTAGAAGAAGACACATGGATTTTATACATTGCACAATCAATGTATATGCAAAACTATTGCATTAAATCGTAATTAATTAGTGGTCTTACATGATCATTTAACCGGTCTACATATAAAACATTAAATTAAATTCAATTGCAACGATAATATAGTGCCCCACTAGAAATCATCATCACTGATGAAGTCATCTATTATTTTAGTGATTACTATCCCCGAGGTGTTGTTTCATTGCAATCATATACATTCCATATAGAAATCGGCATCCAAAGAGATGCAAGGAATTCAATATGCACAAAATACACTAATTTCACCTCATTTCATTGAAAATTATTAATTCCAATGACCGATATTATAGAGTCAACTATTAATTGGTATTCAATGCAAATAGATTTTTAAACTGGCGGCATTATATTTATATGAACAGAAAATATCTCTTAGTCTTCATACTGATCAATCCAATAATGCAATACAGTTGGTAAATGAGCTCAACATAATTCGTAACGACTTTATGTGACTGTGTATCTAATTCAAATACAAAAATAAAGTTTTTAAAGAAAAATCTCAATTGAACGTAATTCATAGTCCAATAGTTATTTAATTTTCATCGCATAACTCATATTAATTTGCATAAAAAAAATAAAATAAAAACTTAGTAATGGTCACATAATCGTATACATTGCAATTTTATCTATATAAGATCACCATTTTATATTTCCATATGTAATGAATTGAATACCATAACCGTTGGTGAATTCTAAATTTGTTCCAATTTGTTTAGGTGAAAATGAATAAAAAGTGTTCAATAATCGAGCCAAAGAAATATCAGCGTCTTTTTCCCTTTTAATATTTGTTATGCTTGTAGTATGTTGAGTTCATTAGTAAAATGAAAATGATGACCGGTATTCGAATATATTTAAACCGTTTGATTTGTGTATAGTCATCTGGGGGCTCTGTTATTGCTCCAATATGAAAATTAATTGCAATTTATTGAATGTACATGAAAGCTGTCGGACACAGTTGTTATCTTTTCTCCTTTCCCCCTTTGTATACGCCAATACCAGTTGAATATGTTTAAGAGATTTTCATTGGGTTTTCTTACTCTATCACTATTCCATCGTTAATTATAATCGAAATGGAATCATATTACAAATTGTTAAATTTATTTAAGTAATCTTGCACTGATATTAACAATTATGATTTAATTGACACGACCCCACAAGATATTTAGTTTGATAATTAAGATTTCTTTTAATCGATCGTATTGGTAATTTAACGGTGACGATAATTAGTCCTTTAAAGGTTGTTAATTGTGTATACCAATAATGTATGAAAACAAATTACAATTATTTATATTGTTTGTTACATGACAAGAAGAATCATTGAATTCCATAAGGTGTATCATTTGGTATGGAAAAAAAACAATGCAAAACAAATAATCATCGATTATTGTATTTTAGTGGCCAAACGAGACATCATCTTAGGCAATCATCCTAGTTGTGGCCACATTATCATCCACAAACTAGTGAATGTTTTATAATTTTGTTTTTCTTTAAGAAAACACTGTATAATCATATATGAAATGGGCTACAAAGATTTAATATTTATAGGTGGTTTAATAAAGCGATGTGTCTCGCGTAGTGATCCACACCTTAACATTATGTTCCTTTAGAACGTTGTTTTCTTTTCATTTATAGTTCGTTTGTTTCTTATAGTCTCTTGTTTTGTTCCTATACACTACAAGTTCTTCCTTATGATTGTACAATGTGTTTTCTTTTTTTTTAATTCTGTTGCAATGGTATAACGGCCAGATACCAATAATGTGTTGAGTGCACCTTAAATTATAAAGTAAAAATTGTACATTAATTTTATAACAAATAATCACCAATGCAAAGAACACACAAATCCTTGATGTCTCGTTCGTTGTTGGACTTTACTTATTTTGTTTTTTCTCTCTTCATTTTTATTATTTTCATGTTGTACACTTGGCACTGCTAGAATTGAAGAATAGTGGAAATATCAAGTCTTGTTGTGGCGTTTGATTTTGATTCCGTCGTTCTGTTGGATTGTACCACAAACAAGAAAATAAGTAAAAAAAAAAATAAGGCAGTGATCATCAGCTTTAAGGCTCACAATATACCGGTAAATCACATCAAGAAAAGTTACATGTCTTTTATGGTAACATTTAACTGAAAGAGAGAGATTGTTTCTTACAATTGGTGAGACCAACCTATTTGATATCAACAATTGTATACGACAGTCTGGTACTCATGTACATATAATTCTTCCTCAATCAAAAAGGGTGAAGAATACAATGTTAAATTTCTTGTTTGGATCACACATCATTTTTGTTCGTTGCGTCCCTCCGAATGGTATTAAACATGATTTTATTGGACTCCTAAAATCTTTTATTCACTCTTTTACTTGTACATCGAATTTTATTTCGTCACAACAGCCACAACACAATTTAAAATCTCTTTTCTTAACGGAATTCAATTGAATGAATGAATCAAAATTGTTGTTGGTTTCACTGGTTCAATTTCAATTTGGATGCATCAACAAGTGTTTTTGCTGTCAGTGTTTTGTCATCATGTTTGATGAGCCTAAATAACCCATCATTATTATTACAGTAATTTGCATATAAACAATATGTATAATGTCATATTTTATGAGTTCATTAAGTGATCTCAGGTGTTATAGAGCTAAACAAATCAGTGGTAAAAGAGAGTGCGAAAAGATTTACACGAATCAATTGTGCATTTTCATTGAGCAGTCCATCAAACCGGAGTAATTGAATTTTATGACTTTATTTATAATATTTTATGTGTATTCTCAATTGATATTCGTGTTTGATGACAATGTGGTAAATTATATTTAATACTCTTATTGATTATGTAATAGTTTATTAATGGATTTATCCATTCATTCAATTGTAAATTGTGTTATATGTCAAGACAGTTATATTGAATACGTATTACATTGGCAGTAGCAATATGTGATTGTATCATAATATAACTATTGGGTGAAAAGTATTTAAACTAATGATATTTTATTAGTAAATATTACTAATAAATATTACTCACTAGTAATTGAGCTGAGTATTTGTCAAGTTAATTATAAACGATTATTAAAATTTGTTGTTATTGCGGTTGATTTGATCGTTGGAAAAAATTATTGAATTTTATTTCACTGTACCAACAGGTTACAATTGATTTTAATCGAAATTTACAAAGTGAGGATCGTCAAAATTGACCACTTGATTCAAGACATCTTTATAGTCATTATTTTGTGAAAATAAATTTTTCTCATTTTACGATGCAACAACTACTGTGCTAAATTATGAGGTAGCCACTGTATTGGTATTCATATGCCAATAATGAGTAATTGATTAAATATAAAATTGAAAAGAATTTGACTTTTCCACTAATTTGAAATTCTAGCGGTAGAGATACTCATCTAACACAATAGATAGCGACACGACATACTAAAGAGACATGAGATGAAACGTTACAGTGCAGCCAACCTAACCATTCAATTTAGTTTACGCCAAAAGGTATACAACGGATACTTAACAACGAGTACTTTACACGCCGCGAATGTGTGTCCAAATAGTGTTCATAATGTGAAGCTAAGAAGAAGAACCAAATAATTTACAAGAACCTTTTCTGTTCTGATATCAATTTTCTTCTTGGTTATCAATTTTCAAATAAAGTAAAACGGTTAAGTTGCGTTCAAGTGAAATCGAGAGTGTATGGTCACCACCAGCTATTAGTAGTCGTATCAAACTGATTACGTGAATTTTGGTCAACTTTTGTTTAAAAACTAGTTTAGAGACTTTAAAGTGTTTAAATCAAATCAGAACGAAATTGCTATTTATAGATGTATTAATGATGATGATGATAATCATTTGTTGCAGCTCATATACATAACATAATCGGATAGAATCATTAATATATGAGCGCCGGGATATTAGTTCATATAAATAGCCGAGTTTCTTCAACACCAAATCAATAGTGAACAAATTGGCAGAAGAATTATAGTTAGCAATGCGTCTCTTAATAATTTTTGGTTTATTAATTAATGTGATATTGGTAGAATCAGCGCAATCTATTAGTCCAAATCAACAATATAATTCAAGTTAAAAATACGATTTATTATAGAATTCCTGTATTTTATTAACATGTAATTTACTTTTAGCACACTGCAAAGATACAGATGGTGGAGTATTAAAAGTGGGTGAGTCCAAGCCATGGGATAAATGCGGCGAGCAGTCTTGCAACAGTGATTTTAGTGTCTACATTCATACGTATGTGACAAAATTGGAGACAAATGTAAAATTATAAACGATATTATAACAATATTTAATCCTTCAGATGTCCTACATCCAGTATTATAGGCTGTAAAAAATCTGTTAGAGATTATTCGAAACCATATCCTGATTGCTGTCACAAACGATGTATTCGCTATCATAAAAACAATTGATATATGAACAAAATGTTTCAATACATCATTGTGTCATAAAATAAAATTTACTATTGTTGCAATTGCTGTACGATTTTAACAACAATTTTAAAAGATTTGATGACTTTCTTGATGTTTTACCAATTGTATAATAGATATTACCAATTAGTACTTCAATAACTAATATGGATTACAATAACATTTTTGAAACTTTTGGTTTTTCCGATTTTCAGAACTTACAGGAACTGTAATTGAAAATTTCATTATATTTCAATTTATTTCCGTAGAATAAATTCAAAGACAATGGTATAGAATGATTACTATACGAATAAATGTATACACAGTATAGTCCAACCTAGTGGATGTTCGTTCATATAAATAGCAGAGTTACCTCAACACAAATCAATCGAGAACAAATTGTCAGAAGTGTTATAGTTCGCAATGCGTTTCTTAATAATCTTTACTTTATTATTTATTGTGGTGTTGACCGAATCAACGGAAACCCTTAGAAGAACCAAATTTGGTCAATATCGAAGAAATGTGTCAAGTAAAAATTTATTTAAAGTTCAAATTTACGGATTTTTATAAGTATGGAAATTTAATTTTAGAGCACTGTAAAACTGAAGATGGTGTCAAGTTAAGAGTAGGTGAGTCCAGAATGGGGCATGACTGCAGCCAACAATATTGTGACACTGATTTTACTATCATTCACAAAATGTATGTGACAAAATTGGAAACAAATGTGAAATTATAAACGACACTATTACAATCTTTCATAATTTAGGTGTCCCACTTATGAAATTCCGGGCTGTAAACGAGCTGTGACAGATCCTAACAAAGCATTCCCTGGATGCTGTGACCTACTCTGCACTGATGGGCTTATGAAACTACTTTAAAATAAGTTTGATTTTGAATGGAAATTACCAATACTATTGCAAATTGGCACACCGTTATCCGTTCATTAATTACAATAACAATTTTAAAACTTTTAGAATCTCCGATTTCCAGATGCAATTTGGTTCCAGTTACAGAAATATTCAAAAGTTCACATTCTTCCACGATGATATTTGTCACCTGTTGATATATTTCTATAATTAATAATTACCGAATTAATTACCTGAATTCTTATATTCAATCTAAATGAATTAGAAAAATAAAAATATCTAATTTCAATTGTGTAATTAATAATAATCAATTCAATTTATTTTATTGAAAGTCTCAGTGTTGAGCAATTAATATTGAATGGACATTATTTTTGTGAATTCGTATGTTAAATTGGATGGATCGTCACTAACACTAATAGTCAAAATCATTTAATATTATATACATAATATAGCCGTAATTCAATATAACAATTTATAAATTTAATAGTAAAGCTATCAAAGAATTTATATTTTAATTATTCAATTGCTGTATACTAGCGGAAACAATTATTAAGCTTATGGATTTTTAACAAATAAAATAATACTAAGACTTTAACTACAAATTGGTATTTAGTTGTTTCAACGATATTACAGAGTTTTAAATTGTTTTGCTAATTCGTTTCTATTATTTATTTATTATTATCAAATACAAAGTTCTTAAAGGCCCAAGATAGATTTGATAATCACTCTTAGTTATTCATAGATAGAAATTCTTCTGATAAATCACATATTTTTGAGATAAGATGAATTTCAATTTCTTATAATTAATTAAATATTCTAATTACATTTCATTTGAATTTCCCTAAAAAATTGAAGAGCAATGAGTTTTTAATAGTTACTATCTACCGAATGAATTGGATTCTTTTTTCTTTACTTTGCAATTGTATAGATTGAACTATGATCGAATGTGTGTAAATTTTTAATCGAGATTAATATTATTACGAATTAAACGAGAATATTAATTCATTGTTGGCAATTGTGTTACGACGTTTATACATTTTCTTCCAAAAACGGCGATCAAGATGTCTACTATCCTGTGGAATAGAATAAATCCAACTATCAATATGCCACTAATTTCTGGATTGGGTAGTATTCTTGAATTCTAAATTACAGGCTCTTTTCGACATGCAGTTTCTAAACTATACTTTCGGTTGTTACAGTGCACCATCTCCGGTATTGATGTCTCTTTACTCTTCGATTTGCCACGAAAGAATTTAAAACTACAAATGAATAACAAATTCATTGGATCATTATCAAATTGGATTGCTCTAACATACTTACAATCTCCACGATGAATTAGAATTTGATTGAGTTTGCCTAAGCTGACTGGTAGATTGATTCAGAACTTGACCATTCCTCAATTGAGATGCGCAATTCATCTTCTCTTGTTTGGCCAATCGTTCCAGATCGCTGAGCCCGTTTCTGTTTTCGATACCTAGAAAATAATCCATTAACAGAAGGTAATCACAACTATCCGTTTCAACTTACTTTGATCCACATATCCAGAACTGTTCCATGTACTTTGATTTGACTTTCTTCGGCTTGGGATTGGTGTGTCCAATTTTGAATTTCTTTGTTGACAGTAAGAGATTAAAGTTTCTTTTGGGACGATCCGGTTGGCCGAACGATTTAGTAATTCTTTGCCAGTCAACTTTTGGAATGTGGAGAGGTCGCGTCCGAGAATCGACTCGAGATTTGGTCCAGGATCGTAAGAAATTAAATCTTCGTCGCCCATTATGTCGTGATTCAACGCTAGACGCATTTCGAGACGCGGACTTAAACGTACTACGGGTGGCACACTCTGAATACTTAATGGTTCTTCGACGTTTACTCCATTTACGTTTGAGTTCACTACGTCTCCTGCCATAACCGCAGGAGCCGAGCCATTGTCAGCAAGTGGTCCAGATTGATGTGACACGTTCATAGTTTCCTGTATCAACTGTTCGATTTTTATCACTTTTTCTGGTTCGATTACTACCGCTGGGTTTATGCAGTTCCCAACATTTTCCACCAGTTTTTCTTTGACATCCCCCTACCAATATATTCCAAAACTTTAAATTACCTCTTTTGTAGTGGTTTCTAAATTAAAAATGCATCACTACTCTACAAATTTGTACAAATTAAATTTTTTAAAGTTTTCAGAATCCTAAATTATTGATCTCTAAAAGAGAAACATTTAATTATAAATTAGAAATTAATGTCCTACCTGATTTGATTTAACAATTACATTTTCATCGTCTTCGTCGTCACTCTCATCTTCGTCATCTGTTTCTTCGGAACTACTACTTTCCGTATCTTCTTCGAATAACGGTTCTAATCTTCGTCTAAATTGTGGTATTATGATTACATGATTATATTTGGATTAAATATTGACTACATCACACTAAATCATTAATAAAGATTTAACTGTTTAACTAATCTATCAGCATTTTGACAGTTTATGAGATTTAAATAAGAAAATTTTACAAAAGAGATCTTTTATAGATGAACAACTAATTGATTAATAAAGTCTATCGTCCCCTAATCTAAACTGAACTAAATCTTGGTTCCTGCTAATAAATTAAAACTAATTGAGATTAAATAATACAGACCTTGGAAGCAAACCTCTGATTGTACTGGCTGACATTGGTGGTGCCATCAATAATTCATCCATCATTAATTCGGTATCATCATCGTTTGTCATCGATGATTTCGATGGTGACTAAACAAACAAACAGATACACAACACAATTAATCATTTTATGATTGACTTTGAATTACCAATATGATAATGATTTAAGTAATTACCGACTTCTCAGAATTAAAGGTATCATTCTCACCACCACTGGTCGGTGTACCCCAAATCTCTTCACCGGACGTAGCACCAGATGTACATTCCTCTGGTATGTCATCTTCAGTTTCCTTATCCGGATCCCAACGTCCAATATATGTATCTAAGAAGGCACGAGATTGTTCAAGAAACGAAATTTTATCAGCCATAAAAGATCCAGCACGTGCTGTCCAATTCCTTATTGTAGTTGTCTGTTGACCCGTATACACTTCACGTGTTACCACTTTTATGTCCGTTTCCTCATCACCCTCATCATCGGATGAATTTAACGTTTTATCTTCCACATCATCAGAGTTCATACGCTCTAAACTCGATAGAGTACCAAAACGTCTTAGGCCAGTCAATGCTTTATACGGTGGCTCTTCATCAATTGGTGATTCATCCGGTGAATTATCATCTTTATTTAAATTCTCATGAATAATTTCACTTGAAATCGATTGAGAATTATCCCATATAATGGGTGCACTTAGTTTTGTTAAACCTTTAGTGGCATCTGGGGTTGGGGGTACAACAGATATGGTTGGGACCGCTTCAAATGGATCCAAATGAACTAACGATGTGATTGGATTTAATGGTGCTAAACCAATCAAAATAGATGACCATGTTTCATCATCTTCATCTTCAGAGAATTTTTTATTATCAACTAAGGATGAATGATCACAAGAACACTTACAATTATCTCGAGACCGTGTTGACTGTGGACTCTGTTCCACTTTGGTTTCTCTCAACTGGGTAACATCGTTTATTAGGCGACATGTTTCTTTACGGATCTCTTGGGTAATAGAGGAATTCTCTGATATACATCCACTTGATGATTCCAAGTGACGGTTATTGCTTAGGCCGGTACGCTTAGGCTTCTCTGGTGGTGTTACTATTTGGGGTTTATCCATTGGCTTTGATACATTTATCGATGAGGTGACACTTATACCCGATGTATATGAATCCTGTTTAGTACTCTGCGTTGAATTCGATGTACAGCAACGGTTTATTGAAGATCCATTACGATTTACTGTTAATGAATTACTAATTGAATTCGAATTTTTATCCTTTTGCTTACAATTTTTATGGCAATGCCTACAGATAGATAAATCACTGATATTTGCGACAGGACTGGAGCGAACGGTAATCTACATAAGCGATAGTTATAATAAATAAATTGTGTTCAACTATAAGCATTTTATTTACATACAACATCAAGATAAAATTTAATTTACCTGGCTATCGGATGTTGTACTCTTCGTTGCACTCTTACTATCATCATCCAGTTCACTTAAAAGAATCTCTTCCACTTGATAAGAACCACTTTTATCACTTCGATGCACCACCGATGAACAATTTGAATGGATTAATTGTAATTCCTTTGAACGTTTATTTAATTTTTCTTTTGACCATTCTTCAATGCAATCATCAGAGGTATCGTGTGATTCAAAGCTTTCACCTTGCTGAAATGAATGCGTCATTGAAGTTTGCTGTATTCTATGCTTTTATTAAACCCTATGATATCTACCAGTTTTTGAATCTGTTCTTTCATCCATTTGGCCAGATGAATGGCAGTGCCTTTAGGTGTTCCAGTTTTATTCAATATTCTACATTTTTCATCAATTAAAACTTCCAGTTTACGTGATCGATCAATGTTGGTGTTTAACACCTGTGTTGGCTGAAATTAAAATTAATAGTTTTCTTTGGTATAGTTGTGTTACTTATTCATTTTGGATTATTTTCTTTTTTCTTTTTGTACTTTTGAATTTCTCTCTGCAAGCACTAGATGACCGTGTTCACATAAGGAATTTATTTAAAAGTTAACGTTCTCTTTTATTTCTCACACACTCTCTCTCTCTCTCTGTCTTGTAATATCACACATTAGGACTGAATGAACAGATTCGCATTCTGATAGATATAATTAAATAAAATATAATAATAAAAATCATATTTGAATGAAACTCATTGCTTATGTTTCTTACATATTTTATCATTTATCCATATTGAAATTGAATAGAATTTATAATTTTGTTATTTAAAATGTTTCATGTTGTAGTGTATTCATTATCACACAGTTAAAAATTAATCAAAATATTAGTCAAGATAAAACTGTTTATTATTTTCATTTGGCTATGGTTCAAATGAACTGAATTGGAAAGGAAAGTTAATAAAAAGTAAAAAACAATATAACTGCTACCTGTTAAGAGGTATATTCATTTAGTATTTTAATTAAAAATTTAATAATCACATATTTCAACCATTTAGTAGTAATTTGTGTGTTTTATGTTAATTATTATTTTCACTTGAAAGACATCTAACAGACTTTGTTTTTTTTTTTAATTTATAAATTAATAATTTTTATGTTTAATAGCAAATAGACAGCGTTATCTGTTTCATACATTCCTAATTTGTTCTGGCAAAATCAAAAGAATTATTTTGCATTGTAATCCAATTTAAAATAGTTTTTTTTTTTTCTTTTACAATAGAGTTCACTATATAAGTTAATATACTATCAAGTCATTATTTAGAATTATATTTAGCAATTAATATTAATCATCTCTTTTGTAATTATTATTTTATTTAATTATTCTTTTTTAAATGAATTTAATCACAATTTGTTATGTCATTTAGTGCACGCAAAGAATAAATCCTTTTATAATAAATATCACAAAAATAAATATTATAATATGATTAATTACCACTGACATAATCATATTTAATAGGAGAGATAAGTTTTGTTTAATTATTTAAAACTGTACAAATTAAATGGCTTAGTAGCTATAAGCTTGTTGGTTTCTTAATTAATTTTAATCAGTTTTGTACAGATTTTCCATCATATCATTAGTAATATAGAGAACAAAAATAAACAGCGAAAATTGTTTAAAGTGTTGGGAAAATCATTGAAACCATTCCATTCCATTATGAACAACAGAGAGAATAAAATTCATTAATATTCATACGCTCATTGAGCTGAAAAAACATAGAAATTCAACATTGAATGGTTTCAGTTCAATCCACACATCACTTAACAGAGAAAAGTATATTAGCAAAGCATTACTTTTAGCTTCAAATATGTTCACTTGAATAATTAAAAGTTTCCTTATACAATGTTTTCTTTTACCTTTGTCCTATAACCATTTACAATCAATAATTAAACAGAATTTGGCGACAACGAGATTTTCTTTAAAATCTTTCATAAATTTCTTATTAAATCTCAATAATTTATAGTCAACTAATTAAATTTTTTCCTCT
Organism: Coboldia fuscipes; assembly: GCA_001014335.1. Classification (NCBI taxonomy): domain Eukaryota; kingdom Metazoa; phylum Arthropoda; class Insecta; order Diptera; family Scatopsidae; genus Coboldia; species Coboldia fuscipes. The sequence continues at coordinate 129,482 of JXOR01000971.1, read as the reverse complement.
TTTATCTAACTTGAGCACATTGATTTTTGTAATTTTCATTTATACATCTAAAAGATATTGCACTTGCTTTACATAGAGACATCTTCTAAGTTCATCATACTGGAGAGTAATACACTCTCATCGATTTCTTGTGAAATTAGAAAATCGTTAAATCTTGTGAATCCTGCATTGTTTTATATATTAAATCGCGTACCATTTTACTACGCCGTATACCAGGAAATAGTAATTGTATCTAGAGATCAATGGAATTGGTTGGTGTTGGATCGTAACGGAATATATCATCGTCACCAAGGAATTCACATTCAGTCACAATACATCCAAACGATGGATCCAAATTCACTTCATGTAAATTCAAATCGAGCTCAAGTAGATCCCATGAACTACAATAACTACCCTCACGTCGATGATCATAATCAATTTCTTCATCATCCCGACCTGATGTTGATCGCATCACAAAATCATTTGAGAACGTATCAGAGATTCGTTGTGAATTTGTTGGCGATACATTTGGGGTCGGTGATTCAGGTGTTTGCATTGGTTCATCATACAAATCATTTTCATCAATAAATGATCTGCCGACTGAACTTAAATTAAATTCAGTTAATGGACGTGTTGTGGTACCACCGTTACCATGATCTCTGGATACAATTGTTGGATCACGTTTTACCCAATATAAACTATTTGAAAGGCATGTTCGTCTTAATTCATCGCCCCGTACATCATTACGTAACGGATATTTTAACTGACCATATAATGGTTTTACATTATTTTTGGTTGTTGACAGTTCAGGTAATACGGATACAGTTTCAGGTAACGCTGATAATGATTTGCTATTGGAAGCATTCGTACGATTCATATCATTTGATATTGAACCATTACTCAGTACAGATTTAGCAGAGGTAGAAGAATTCTGATAATTATAATTCGATGATAACATGCGAATTGAACGCACCTGTGAATTTAATTTTAACGGATAATTATCCATAGATGATAGTTTTATTGATGCCATTGATGTGGTAACAGCACCAATATCACTTAATGGTACTAAATTTTGTATGATATCAGGTGAATCCAATGGTGAATTTAAAGTGGATCCAAGTGCTGCATTTACCAGGAAACTAAAAAATACAAATTGAATTGTACAAATTAATTTTTATTGATGGACAGCAACATCAAATGAATTATTTATTTACTCACATTTGTCGTTGCAATAAATTCTGCCAAACGGCTTTCAATTCAGCGGATGGAGTTCTCAGCACAATTGAATGTCGCTTTGAACTCTTTCTGGGTGTACCCGTGATATTTGGGGCACAATGTGTGGTCGGACTTTCAGCTGTACGTCCATTTGGATCAATTGTCAAACGAAATTCGGTTGCTACAATAAAAACATCAGAACAAATGGTATTGCATTACAATTCAATTACCACTAATTGAAACTTTATATCCCATGAAATGAATAACTCACCTTTTTTCCGAACACTAAAACATGAATCCACAACATTTGATAGCGGCAATGGATCTTCGGTAATGAACAACACTCTATCTCGACTAACTTTGGCAAACAATAAAATATCACTGAACAACAATGTCCAATACTGTTTAACAGACCGTCCCTCAACACGTGACAGATCACCACCTAAAACAATGAAAATGAAAGAAGTTTTTAATCACAGAATTGGTAAAACTTTTCATTTGTATTCTCCTTTTTCCCATCGGATTCAATTAAATTCAGTGAGAAATTTCATACCAAAAATCCATTGTCGACCAGGTGATGTGAGTACAAATGGTTTGCATTTAGTGAATACCATTCGTGCTTCTAAATCTTGTAGTGTTAATAAGGGACGTCCTTCACCAAGTGGTTCCATAATACCGCCACCAACTGTTATTTCACGATACGCTGATTGTATCTCGTTTATCACAATTGCAAAATTTTTATGTTCATCACTTTCAATGCGACAATAAGATGCAATTAATTGAATTAATTTTAACATTTCACGGAAATGTTGAAGTGGACGATGTATGAAACTAGTCAAATCTGGCCGCTTTCGTGGCACTTGTGGTTCAGTAATGAAAGCAACAAAATCTGAATTACTATATCTTGATTTGTTTACCTACGATGAGAAAACAAATAGATTTAAAATGATTGAATTACTTATGGAGAAAGATTAACTCTTACAAGAACACAATCAGCACGTTTCAATCCATTACAGTATTTTTTATATGCCGCACAGATGGCTGTTAATTTTGAAATGTAAACACGTGAAGCAAAATGAATTGGATTTTCTCGATCATCTTGAAGCAATTGTTCTAAGATGTCTTCAGATAATTGTAGGATTTCATCGATGTTTTGAAATAAAGTCTTATGATCATTTGGTGATATTATATCAACACGTTCTCGTAGTGGATTCATAAACCGTTCCATACCAAATTGCAACGCATTCACAAAATGCTGTTCACGATTCATTAACTGATAGAGAGGACGATACCGTTGATCATCAGGGAATTGTGGATTAATTGACTGAAAATTTTTATGCAAAACATTTTCATTAAATGAAGTCAATATTAAATGCAGGAATGAATGTTAATCAATGTTTTATGGTGTCTCACTCTGGTTCTTGTTCGGATGGAAACTACTAATGCCATTTTTAACACCGACAAGGAACAAAAATTACAACAACAATTCTGAAACTTTTGAATTTTAAGATGTTTCCAAAAGTTCACGTTTTTAGTTCAATGATTTCCCGTTGGAAGCGCCAATACAGTGAACATTCTTCTTCGAGGATATTTATTATTAACCCCCTGCTACTATACCGGCCTGTTCCAATTAATCAATCCAGTAGAAATTCTCTTGAAAATCGTAAAATTCCAATACTTTTTCATTGCAATTTGAACAGTCGAACATAACATCAGAAGGGTAATATCCTCATTACATAAATTCAATGAAAGTGTCGAACATATTTTCCATACAAACAAGACCAATAAGTAATAAATGATTGATTGATTTTAATTAATGTTTATTGTGTGATGGATTTATGTAATATATACAAAATGAAATTATAAAATTATAATAACGAAAGAGCATAATTGAACATAAGGTAACTTTCATTATTTTTAGCATACAAATAAATTAATTCGAAATTTTATCTAATAATTTATAACAGTTAAACATCTAAAAATAATATTTATTATTTATAAAAATAAAAAAAAAAACACCACTAAATTATAATTAATATTGCAAACATAATCTTTTTTTTGTTGTTAAAATTATGATTTGTAACTTAAATATTCATTAAAACATTAACTATTTAAATATTATGTTTGTTTAAAATTATAGAACCATAAATTAACATTATCAACTAAATTGAAATTAAAATAAAGTAGAATGAGTATGAATTAAATGGAAAATTGAAAAGAAAAATCAATGGAAACTTTTCTGTAAATTGATTAAGCTAAACTGAAATTAAAATTTAATATGAAACAAGCAACTATAACTTGACAAAAATATTGAGGTAAAATAAAAATAATAAAAAAAAAAATCAATAATAAAACGGATTTAAAATGAAATGAACATTTTCTCGGAGATTGAAAGAGATAAACGAATTCCCATAACAATGGAAAACAGTATAAGTTAGCTCAATCCAAGGTGTCATTTGATGCCAACATGTAAGAGATTCTTTTGACATCTGAATCTATCTCAACCATTAAATTTTAACGAGTCATTCTATCGTCATCAAAGAATTGCAAAATGAAAATTCGGAAAAACTTTAACTGACAATTATGGTCATTAAACTTTGTCAATTGTTTTCCGTATTTTGGTCATACTGTCATAAACCACATACAAGCAGTTCATTCGTTATTTTCCTCTTTCAATCATCTCCAATATAAAACAATAGATAATAATAAGAACTCATAATTTGGTTTTTAAGAAAATCAAAAGAAAATGTCCATCCATTTGTTATTTAACAAATAAGCGTATTTCTTTTCTCAAATATAAATAAAATTCACATATCCAATATTTTTGGGGTTTGGTTATGCTCTAAAATGTACATGTGTTTTGTTTGCGTATTTTCGTTTTTGTTCTTTTTTATGTGTAGTTTATGTTTAGCAAAGAGAAAAACTGTTTTTTTTTTCGCAATGTCTTTTCTTTGTGCTTTGTTGTTAACGTATTCAATGTGAATATGCGTGATTAATATTCGTTATACAATGACACCACTGCCTACCTCCTTGCTAAATGTAACTTGTGGTAGATGTAGCCGTTTCTTGGCGCCTTCCATTGATGTTACATTTGAACATACAGTCGATGGCCGTGGTATTGAAACGGTACCAAATTTTTCTATTTTGGGCGTTATTTCTTGTGACAATGATATTTCAGACGGTGCCGTTTGTATTTCATCCAATTGTTGGGGATTTGTAACACTTGATAGTCTTGATTTAACACCATTTGATATCGGCCGTTCATTATTTGACCGCCGAAATATTTCCATTGTTAATGAATTTCCCTGTGATTTAATTAAATTTAAAATATCCGATTCTGGCATTGTTACCACATTGTGTTTATCAATAAAGATCACATAGTCACCAGGTTGTATACCAGACCGTTCAGCACTTAATCCTGACTCAATTTTTTCTATACGCGGCGGATGAGTCCATACAATGGAAAAACCAAATCCACGTTCTGATGTGCGTGTCACTTTTTTTGTCATCGTAAACGGTGTACGACCAATTGGTTGTACAATTGGCTTATACACCGATTGGCGACGCTGCTGCAGCTGTTGTTGTTGCTGTTGCTGCTGCTGTTGTTGCTGTGGCGATTGTGGATTTAATTGTGGAGCACCAGACCCATCTGATATTGGTGGATCCAATTCCAGAAAACGTAAAAATAAATTTTCATCGGCATCCCGTTGATGTATCGCTTTTTTACTTAACGGTACACTAACCGATTGTTGACCATTTGTATCTGTACCAACACCAACTGGTGTACTCATCTCATCTAACGGTATCACTTCTTCCAAATTTGATTGGGATTGTGAATTATCACCCATCATTATAATTGGTGGATTTAAATTACGTAAACATGATTGTGGTTGTAATTTATATGATCCATTAATTTCTTTCTTCTGTACATGCCTGACTGGTATTGATAAGCAACCGAGGAAATCACTTCGTCTATAAAAAAAAAAAGAAACAGAAAAACATGAAAATTAAAATGAATATTATGAATTATTAGTTATGATTTTTAATGAGATTTTCCTATGCCAGTCACTGGATGGGAATTATGGGGAGGACGAGTAATTGGCTTGTTGTAGTATTTTCATGGGAACCGTTAATGCCACAATTGAAAAATCTATGCGAACATACGATTCCTTAGAGGAAAAGTGTACACATTAAATTTGACTGTAAGGATCAATGGCACACGACACTTTGAATGGTTTAACAATATATTTCGTTTCAGATTCTTTAATATTTAATTTGCAATTCATTTTCATTGATTTTTCCACCATTATGGAGCTACTTTGCGCTAGGATATTCCTAGATACATTGTAAAATGTTTTCTTTCGTATCTGTTATAGTTATTATTGTATATCTCTTTTTGGAATTTCAATTGAGTGACACAGTTAAATCGAATTATTATCAAAATCCATGTGCACTATGCCTAACGATGGCCCCATTTGCTGAATACAAATAACACAGACAATCGATTTTATGTATTCAATAATTCATTAAATGTGCAGCTGTGATGGTTTGAATTATAATTCCTTTGATAGAGTTTCACTTTCCTTTTAAAAAATTTCCTCATTTTCCAATTATTTGTGGTGGGGAAGAAAACCCAATGAATTAACTAAACGTTCGTTGCTACTTTATTCAGGTTTTGCTTATTTCTTTCGTTATTTTTTTTTTTGTAATATTTACACTTTCTACTTTAGGGAATGCTAACTTTGTACTGATTGACATGAAATTAAAAGCGAATGAAAACCTCATGATTACTGTATGTGTTAGTTAGGGAAATGAAACATAATGTGATATAGCAACCACCAAAACTCTGCGTTCTCTTCTTTTTTTATGTTCCACATTATGTTCAATAATTGCGAGTCGAATGACCTGCTCCACATTGTATGATATTCGTATACATACACACACTGGGTGAATTGGTAGTTAAATATTTATGGACAATATTATGGGGTAATTCGTTTCTTTTTTTCTGTTTTTGTGTGAGCCTTCAAGTAGCAACTATGCCCTTAAACTGATGGCCATTTTCAATATGGAATTTATTTTATTTTGTTTGTTTCCATTTAGAAAATTTTTTTTTTGACTTCAGTTGTTTTCTGATTCCATATCAATGCCGTCAAACAGAAACCATAAATAGCTAGACCACAATGTAAACTAATACTTTGGAAATGTAAAATGTAATCAAAACCAATTCAAGATAAAACTGAAAATGGTATCATCAAAAGCTTTTAGTATTTTCGGGTTTTTCTTTACCATTTCCAAACACTTGAGATGATAAACATCGTTCATGTTATATGTATGTTTTTATCGCGTACATAAGTGATAATAAAAGGATTCCCCGGAACGAAATTTCATCAAATTGATCAAATCAAAATTATGATTTACCAATGATTTTCATCCAATCAACTAGGAGGAAACTATTTTCAAATTTTCCACAGTACCTGGATGGATGCATATAAACTCTCCAAGAACTTAATTGTCTATGCATAATTAACTTCAAGTAGTAACACTCTATCTATTCATAATATCAAAATAGAATTGTAAAACAAAAACATAAGGACAATCAAGTCCCTAGAAAACACTTCACCCATAAACATAGGAAACATTAAAGTGTCGAAATGAATGAAAAGATTCAACCAGGTGGTGAAATTTTCTACATTTTTTTTATACTCATTGCTTTACATAAAAAACAGTAACACACATATTCAGTATGGAAATGTAGAAAGGTAGGTCAAGAACTTTTCGTGAGGAAAACCCATTACATTATTGGATCACTTTTTATACCGATGATTTTTCCGTACTGTGTCATTATAGTCGATATGTAAAATCAAATAGATAGTGTGTGAATAATGGATCACATATACAAAGAATAAAAACAGAAATAACACTCACACTTGAAGAAAATATCGCTATCAATTTTTATTATCTGAATATCCAGATTGAAGTTTCGCTTTTTTATTTTCCAATTTAATGGACCCTTTCAATGGAATTAAAATTGAATATTATGTAACGAGTGTAACACAGATTTTCAATTTTTATATCCTGAACATTTTTATAGAACAATTGATTATAGTAATTCCAAGAGAAAACCAACATATTTCCGTAATTGACTATTTATGTGTGTACTTTAATGCAGCCACAATGTTATTTTAATTCTTTATTACTTTTATGTTCCGCTACTAATCCTTGACTTCCCTCTCACAGTCAGATCAATTTTTTATTAAACATGACCCCTAGACAGTGGTGCAATATGATTCTCATTCGCTCTTGATGGAAAATATTAATTAGAATTTCTTACTTGATTAATAATTTGCGTGCGTTCTAATAATTATAAATCCCATTTATTTGTTAAATGTATCTCCATGTGAGAATAAATATGCTGGTTATGCTCTCTATTATTTCGTTTTTCCTTGTAGTAATTTCCTTTTGGCACCACCTATTCCACTAATCGGTCAGTTTCACGTTTCTTTTCCTCTTTTTTATACGCACTCACATAAGAATCGGTTTTTATGGCACCACAAAACGCACTAGCATTACTAAAATACGGGTGTTTTCTTTCACAAATTAACCAGCAAAAAACATTAACTTAATAACTTCTCTTCAGTGTCCTTTGTTTTATTATTTAGGATTCGGTTTAAAACAACTGAATATCCGTTTTTCTTTTTTTCTATTAATCTTATGTTCTTCTTTTATTTTAAAGACTGTACAATTTGAACTTTATAACAACAACAAAATAAAAAGAAAAAAAGCAATCAGAGTCTGAGGAAATGAGGGACGGTGTTCTTAAGATTATTTCACAACGAGAACAAACAGCACACTGCTACAGGATAATATGCTCCGTTAGCATAAGGATGTTGGGAAAAATATGGCTGCATCGATCTGGTATTCGCGCATCCCTGATTAGATAGGAAAAATGCGCGCACATTTCATATCGTTTCTAGTCTTTTTTTTTTTCGTTTCTTTCTCTTGTTTCCTTCTGTATAATTCCTGTTACTCACAAATTTATATTATCCGTTTCTATACAACATTCAAAATAGAATATTATTTCATTTTCTATTTTATCTGACTACTTGAATTACATAAAAGTTGTTCGCTCTCTTGTTATTTTATTTTATTTTTTTGTGTGTGTTGGTTGTTAAATATCTTGGTCATGATGATATTTTGAAGGGAAATTCAGTTGTTCCTTGCGTGCCAACATAACATGAATTTTCTTTATATTTTACAATGGGGTTTTTATTGTCTATCACGCGCCATGCGGACTCATCTTGTTCAAATGGTCCATATACATTTAAAGGATATAATCGTATGTTAACGATAAAAGCTTCTGTGTTTACAGACGAACATTTTCGTTGTCTCGCACTGATTTTTCATCTAATAATTTTATGATCGGAAAAACAAGAAAAACTTGGCGACATCTCAGCCGAAAATGATGTGCCTTCACAATTTTATTTTTTTTTTTTTTTGGTTTTATAGCTTTGCCTATATTAAACTCAACGATTTGATAATGTTTCATTCTTTTTTGAGGGTTCACCGTTTAAGAGTGTTAAGTAAAATTTGTTGAACTGATGGATGTACATAATGTTGAATAAATTTAATTAAATACAAAGCACATATACGTGTATCATACGAATAAAGAGGATTAAGGATACGGTGTAAAGGAAACAGCTAAAACGGTAAATAAATTATGAATGTAACACTCACTTGTTCTCTCTGTCTCGGTGCCAGACAGTCAATTGGATTCTCTTGTTACCGTCCATCTCATTTAGTGGATATATGAATTTATGATCAAAATATGGTTTCATTGAATTACGATATACAGCGGTACGTTGATATCCTCGGCTTTCCGTGGTACCATTTGCATCAGCTATTGTCACCTAAAAAAACAATAAAGCAATTATGTTTAAATTTTTATTCACTAAACTTTATAAATAATTAATCATAAGCTCACCTTTACATATGGATTAACCGTTGAATCATTATTAATTCGGAATAGATCACGACATCGAATAACTGTAAATTTTATTTAAGTGGAAATATCTCCATTAGTAATGATATAAATTGTTTAAAAATATTTGTAATAAATTCATTAAATTATTGATTTTTGTTTGTCGTTTTGGGATTCATACCAAAAACTCACCGTGAATAATTAATTTATTATCCTCAATTGATGCCATCAGGTCAATAGACCCCTTCGGACATGCATCTTTAAACGAACTTCGTGATGATGTTGATGATGCAACCGATGCTCGTTTCTCGGCTGAACTCTTAATACTTTCTGGCGAATATGTTAAACATTTTCGAACACTGTTAAGACTACTTGTTGGCGTTGATGATCCTTGCACATTACGTGTTTCAATACCTGGTGTAATATCATCAATATCTACTTTACCGTCCGGTTTCAGTGTACATTCATTTCGTGTCCGATATTCCATTGGTGTTTTCATATTGGCCAATTCATCGATACTCTTGAACTCTAACATACTGCATAACGGTGTTTCAGGACTCAATACATTAAATACATTCAATTGGCTTGATTTCAATTCAGAACCATCAGTAAAATCTAACTTTGGTAATTTACGTCTAACGGCATTTTGACGCTTCAAATGAAATCCTTCGAATTCGGGTGTTTTCACTTCACGTTCACTAAACATCGGTAACCGTGGATGTAGAAAATTATCACAAAATTTATTTAAATCATTTGCTGGATCCTCAGCAGCAGCATACGTTGGTGAAAACGTTTGTTCACTATTAATTTTATTACTACTGACTTTATCGCGAGTAAATTTTAAACTACGTTTTCTTTTAGCTCGTGATGGTACAGAACGTTCTTTTCTAGCACTCTCCAATATGGCATCAATCATTTTACCGAGTGTTGTGTCACTCATTGCTGATGAATTGAGTGTTTCTTCTTCTGGTTTTGGCACCTTAAAATTTGCGTTATCGTCTTTGGCACTTAATTGCGTTGGTGAGCCTCTCAACCTCTTTCTTGGTGGCTCATCACGCAAATAAAGTGGATTTTCTAAATATGAATCGGCCGTTGTAAGGCCACGCAACGCAATGAAAGGGGTAGGATTGAATGCGTATGGTGAATATTCTAAACCAAATGTTGGCAATGTTGAAGCATATTGAATGGGCTTTGGTGCTGGCACTGGATCAATGGTGTCAATTGGTCCCAACGATTGTGGCGGTGTTAAACATAAACGTCGTTTACGTTTCTGCGCTGAACTACCCATTGGTGTTGTACTTGGCGTTATATTACTTAAATCTTTAAAAGCTGTTGGTGTACCATTCGGTGTTTTAAATGTACCAGATGGATATGGTGTTGATGTGACATGATTCTCCTTATCGTTGATATGAAACCGTCGATTTATGGAGCCCAGTGACCGTCGTTCATTACGTTTAACGGCTGGTGTTCGTGGCCGATGTGTTACAACACCCAACGACCGTCGATTATTGTTTGACAATGTAACATGTGAATCTAAAAAATTCTCATGATCAAGACGACGATTCACTGACCATTTAAGCATTTTGGATGATGGACAAAATAAGCCCTTATAATACACTGTAAATGATAAAAGAAAAACAATGGTAAAAAAAATACAGTTAATAATTATGAAATCTTATCGTTGTATTCAAAGTGGAACAATAAAAAGGATTTCCTTAGAGATTTAACTGATAATAAAGTCACATGAGGACGAAATGATATCCCTTACGATCATTTCTTTATTTTGAGGAAATGGCTATTCTTAATCTGAAACTGTAATCAATTCCTCTCAATGGAACGAATGGGGGTTGTGACAAACGTATAAGAATTCGTTTGGACTTGAACACACAACAATGAATATAAAATTTAATTTAACCTCATAACATTAAAGAGTTCCCTAGTGTGTGATACAGCACTTCTTCTCTGAGTATGACTGGAAATTGAATCCGTTAGAAGGACTTTGATATTCATTCAAGAAAGGAATCTCATCCAATGACTGGACATAAGGAATAATAATTTTTTTAATGCAATCCTCATTAAATTTTTATTATTAGTTAAAGAATGCAATTGGGTTTTCTTCAAAAGTTTTAATAAGAAAAGAGTTACCATCTATTTGTATTTCACATCAAGTGAACCACAAATAATAATAATACTAATATCAAGTAGGTAAACCCATCGCGTGATCTAGTTTTAATGAAGTATTTAAATATCACGTAACCACCTTATTCTTCCTATAGTGCTATCACATGTAGCCATACAATGGAAATTATAGTTTTCTTTCATGATGATAATGACGTTTAACATCGTGGGAATATCCTTAATGAGGTCAAACTCATCAAAATCCGCAATTCATTATGATAAATAATGAATTCATAACTGAAGTTACCTAATATCATAGAATTGTATGCTGTAAGATTAGTTCAAAATTCCATTGAAATAAATTGAACTAAACTATCCGACACCAGTTGGCTAATGAGGTACGAAAACTATCAATTTAGTTGCACCACTTTGGTGTTATTCCTTTCTCATTCTACGATGATTTGAAACGGTTGTCGATGCCCAATGGTTCTTAATAGAAATAAATTTATTGATTTATGCGGTAAATAATATAAAAATTGTAACGGAAAACACCGTTTACTATGAAAATTGTTGAAACGTGTGCCGTTTTATTAATAACTTTACATCAAATAAACCAGAAATGTTAATCCCATTCAGCAACTGTTTTCACCAAAAAAAAAAATGAAGTGGAAAAAGAAAATCAATATGAATTGTTCGAATTTAAATGTCACACTCAAAAATAATTCATTCTTCATTGGAAAACCACTCAAGAAAGTAAGAATAGTAAATAAACAGTGGCACGTGTCGTGAGCACCAAAAGAAAAAAACAAAATTCTATAATTTTATTGAATATTGAACGAAAGAAAGGTTTGAACTGTTAGTTGACTCTAAACTCGTAAAGGATAGAAATTCTTACAGAGTACGCACACAGTAAAACTATCGAAGGACGATTACGTAAATACAGTGAGAAGAAAAAGTGGTCTTCAACATCAAACATAAAAACACTAAACATCCAGTATTAAGTATCTCTCTTAGCCATAATTCGGGGTCAATAGCTGTACATAGCACCGCCATAGAACGAAATAAAATTCTTTCTTTCTTGATTGTTATATTTTGGTAAGTAAAAACACCTGCTAGCCCCAGCTTGTAAATTGTTACATATAAAAGTAACATTTCCCAAATAAAAAAGAATAAGAAATTCTTATAAATGTTCCTTGTTTAATTCGACGGACACAAATGACTTGTTAAAGAGCACCATTCTAACGTACAATGTGAAACAAAAAGGAAGTGTTTCTTGTACCACAAGTTATTAATTTAATTTATAAAAATTCATAATTAGATGTTGTACCATATAAACAAGTTTACCAATCACAATAAGATTGAAACAGCTGAAAACACCACATGAATTCTATTCTAACAATGAAACTAATTTGTAGATGTTCAAGTCATTCAATACAGAGTAAGTGAATTTCTTACCAAAATCCAGTTATCTGGAATCGCTAAAGAGTTAAAAAGGCTCATACTTCATTGATATGAATCTCATCTAATAAATAATTCAATCGAAGATTACTGATACTTAACTTCTTGTGTGTCTTTGATCTCAATGAAATATTCACATTTTGAGTTTTTAAGTGAACTCATAATTTATGAAAAAACATACCAACCAAACATGTAAGTGGAACAGTAAGTTAATAACTCACATTTAATATGCAGTCGTTTGTTAACCTTATAAAGTAATAATGTTTCAAGTGGTCACAATTTATCCATATGCATTTTAAAAACTCAAATAAGACCAAACGATCCTTACCAGTTTATGTCGGCCGACAGTGAAAACGTAATTTGAATATGCAAATCAATGCATAGATCCGTGACCAAAGAAAGTTGTATGTTATAATAAATACATGAAAAACTGGTAAACTCCTCCAAGAGCCGAAGAGAATTGAACAGTTGGTGAATTGTATGTTTTATTCCTTTATTTTTATGAATATGAAATTATGGACAATTGCAATTGCGGTTAGAATTCTAGATATCCTTTCTATGTATGTATGTGGTTTTACCGTTTAACATCAATACGACTGTGCTGTGGCTTATGAACACTGTATCCGTGTAGTTCGAGAAAGCGAGACTTTTTAATTACTTAATTCAAAGTCAAATTGTAACGGTAAACAATTACAATATTAACTTCTTTTCATTGAAAGTTAATTTACCTTCAGACGTGAAAATAATAATGAACAAATGTATTGAAGTGTCTTGATGAATTAGAACAATTTAAAATGTCAGCATTTAAGAAATTTAAATTGTTTTATTCTTTACAATGTACCTTAATGAATTGGTTTTTATGCAAATACCAGAGCATATGGTTCCCGATGAATTTTAAATCGAAACCGTTCACTTCATTCAATAACAAAAATTATAATAAAGGATATATAAAAACGGTTACCTATGAATTCTTTAACATTTTGATATACAAAAAATATAACAACAACATTCTTGAAAGCACTTTTAGTATGAACAATCAACAATTGAATGTCTACCACCTCGTAGTGCAATATTTGTCTGATCCGTGACAGGAAAGGGTTGCAAATTATCGAAATTCATGTTTCACTGTATTTAACACATACGTTAAAGCCAAATGGAAATCAGTAAATAACGATAGACTATGACGTTTAAATTTCCAGTTGAACAATATAATCCCAAAAATGAAATTCAATTAGGACACTTTCACTGATGAAATTCGATAAAAAATCTAATTGGATTCGTCAGATTACAGCGCCTAAATGGACTTTCATCATACGATGGATCATTAGCAAACATATGTCCTTTCCCGGGATACAACGGTAATGGATGAAATTCTAGACGCGAATTTAAGTTTCCATTAAATGTCACATTATTTTTAACATAATTACAATGTATGAATATAGTCAACAATGCGATTATTGCAAAACCATTAGTGTCTATTTGACTGCAGTTTCAAAGTTCCACTCTCACATTAAAAACCAAAAACATAAAGTATTGAAGGGGTTAAACAGTTATCAACAGTACACAATGAAAGGAAACTAGTGGAACTATCATTAAATACGATTAATCGATAGAAAATTTTCGGCTTGTATACGAATGAAAAGGTATTTTATTAACAATATGAAAGGCACCCGCATTTAGCCTCTGTGTTATGCCCTCATCGTTTACCCCATTTGTGCCACAATAAACGTATTTGCACCTGTAAAATAGACAGTTGAACAATAGCTGATAATAATTCCCGGATACCATTATGAATGGAATAGAAACATAACTATCGTCAACACTGAATACATTTAAAATGCCAAAAACAGAGACACACAAAACTATCTATGCTCTACTCATTATTAAGCTCTCAGTTAAGTTAAAGTCAGAGAGTTCACCGAATTATTGATTGGAAGTTTTTTTTGCCGGAAAATGATTGAGCATATTTTTGCATTCCAAATTATTATTAAAACCCCATAACAGTTGATTATGAACAATTGTGAATTGACAACAAACCACGTCATAAATTCCATTCAAAAAGTATTCAAGTTAATTTTTTTTTTTTCGGTTCATTCTTTGCTATTTTATAACAAAACCATACATATAGCAAACGAAGTGTTCGTTGTTATTCAGTATCACGTAAAAGGACTTCATATTATCCCCCTTATTCAATATAGAGACCAAGGAGAGACAAAACCAAAACCATACATTGCCGCAGAAAAACAGTAAAAGCCGTTTTTTTTTCTCTCATTTTCATAGTTATTCAATTCGCAAAACACAACCTTAAGAATTATATAACAATTACCAGATCACCAAATTGTTTCGTATGAATTCAACTGTTGTATATTTCAAATTGGCCCCAAGAGATGTATCATTCAAAAGAGATCCTTAAGGAATCACGTCCAAATAAGAGTGAAAGAGTAATATGATTCAAGGCAAAAAACTCGTTTATCGTTATTATTTTGAAATTAAATTTGCATAAGTTTTATTTTCAAAATCTGTTTCAATTTTTCTTTAAGTATCTCTAGTATGGTGAACTCTTCCTTATTTAGAAATAAAAACATAATAATCGATGCAACTAAATTGAGTACATTGGCATTACTGTCTGTTTATACCAAAACGAATCATAATGGTTAGTTGAAAAGGAACCCAAATATATTCAAATGAAGAGGCAAAACTAAACAAAAAAATTATTTTTGCAATATGCAAAAGCAATCTGTTTTATAAATAAGGGATGACTGAAGACAGAGAGTGAAAAACCAGTAGGTATTAATTCGTGTTACCAGACAATCATACAATTTGAATGAGCCAAAGAACCGAATAAGATTTATTAAATGTAAGTTTAAGTTACATCCAATTTTTGGTGGTTCCATTTGGATGGAAATCAAGTTATGGATTCATTTTCACGGTTCCTTTTGTTCGAACTATTGCATGCAAAAAAAAAAACATGACGGAACATATCGTTAACTATATCGTACAGTGAACAATTAAAATTCAGTTTTTGTTCAATGAGGTTTTTAGTTTTTGGCTATGGAATACCTGTCTGAGGGTAGTTAAAACTGCAGCTAAATGGAATTTGGAAACGGTTGGCTAACGTTTATTCTCTGCAACGATTGAAGGACGCAGTTTCAACGTCACAAAGTTCAAGATGAATAATGAATTTCATTTCTTTTCAATGTGTTTAGAGGGTGTTGCATATAATTTGATGATGATTGTGAACACATCTGTCACCTTCAAGATGTGAGAAATATTTTCTTTGGCAACTACACAGTCACTTGGAGACATTTATGGTATTCGCCAATTTGATTTTATTTGTTTTTATTAGATGTCATTGATGTCACTAGTCAGCATTTCTTCGACAAAATCCTAGATTTTGATATATACACGAATTTAACCAGAAGCATATACACATAACGTCAGAGAACTTTCAAGGACAAGTATAAAGCGCATGTAGTCTATCTAATATGTATAAAAACTGTAAAAATTCAATTAGGGTTCTCTTTAAATGTATGCTCCTTGTTAGCAAAAAAGCAAAAAAAACCAAGCAACATCTTATCTGTTGATGCATTGCAAAACGGTCCTTGCATTCACAATATTTCATTTTGCGCGAGGATTCGTTGCCCTTCATACCAAATCAACAGAGAGTACAACACATACAATTTGTATCATTCGCGGGGAAATTCAACAGATTACAATCTTTAACGATGCGACCAAAACATTAATATAGAGAATAAAGTAAAAGAAAAGGGGGCCAACAAGAGGTGGAGGGTCATCGCAGATAGAAAAGATGAGGTCAAGGCATATATCAACCAGAATAATTCGTCGAAACTAAACCCCAAAAGAATATGAATTCAATACAATACTTATTGCAGTTATATTGCAAATGCAAATCTTATAGCACAAAAAACCGGTGGAAAAGATTTAACGATAGAAATAACTAAAAATGAAAGTAAATTATTTTGTTACGGTTTTAAGGGTATAAAATATCGACGAATTGAATGTTTTATTTCACATCTTTCACACCAAAAAAAAACCTAAAATATGAAAATAAAGGAAGGGGATCTCTTCATATAAGAAATTGCACCTTTACTTTCTTCCTTATGTAACGCCATTGTGTGCAAATCGATTGGACTATTTCTTTCTGTTAACGTTATACAGAATTCAACTGTGTAAATATTACCCAAGAGAGTACGTACAGTATATGAAAATACCTATTTTATCAAATATAAATTATTAATAACGTGAAATTTATAGAATTTTTCTTTACATAAACAACGAATTCATGGGAACTTATGGTATAAGGGCAATGTGGAACAATCAAAACGTGATCATATTAAGGAAGTTATAGTGAAAATAGAAAATTTTAATATTGTAATTGTTTATGAATCTCATGGTAATTTAAGTCAAAATCAATGCATTTGATTCCATATAATGTACATAAATTTCCATTGAAATTAACTGAAAACCGAATAATATTCTTATGTGATTTATTTTTCAATTTCAGGAAAATAAATAATTAGATTTCTGATAGACATTTTCCTTAGATAGTTCACCTATCAAGGTAGAATTGATTTCCATAAGGTAACCCTTCGACATGTACACCATCGTCTCTGCCATAATTATTGTTTATATAAATATGGAATATCATTACTTGATGTAAAGTTACTGTTTCGCCTAAAGGGTGGTGTATAATCCAGGGTATCCGACTGAAAACTTCATTAGCCAACGCCAAAGGCATATAAACGGTACGAATGAAATCAAACCTTTTTTTTCTTATTCCTGAATCACATCAATCCTTTTACTTTCATGCGTTTTTGCTTCCTTGATTACATTAACTGACGTCGTCAAAATGTTAGGTAATTTATTACACCATCGATGGTTTTTTCTCAGTTATTTATATTGGTAATGAGATTCTATCGGATCATTCAGCTGTTGCATCATAGTTAATGAGATGATAATGCATCTTTCTTCAACCGTTTATTATATCTATAAATTGGATCAAATCGTCTTGGGATAAGAGTACACCAAGCAAGCATCTGCTATTTCAATGATTTACTATTATTTTATTTCGCAAGGTTACCCGTTAAATAACACATCAATCGAATGAACAATAAATTTAATATTTTTCGCATGATTTAAATTGCATCGTTAATAGTCTATTGATAATGTTATGGTTTTTATTATTACAATAAATATGTAGGCAAAAAAGGATTAATATTATGAGGATCATCAAACCGAGACTCATCAATTTTCACTGTAAAATTGATCGTAAAATGAGCAAAATTGCTATTGACCTTATTCTATGCTATCGTTTGCCATCAGCGTTTATCTTAGAATAGAATTGCCAAACAATCTGAATGAATCCAACTCTAGTCGAATTACCACCTGGTCCTTTCCCTTAGCCAGAGCACAAAAACGTTTAAGATCCTACGAAAAAAAGAATTCTATATGGATTAATGAACACTTTGTCAGAACAATAGAATTCTTGATTTCAACCAATTTATTATCTGCAGTTGGGCACAGGCCATTATTTCAATGGATTACATAACTCGGCGGTATATCCAACCATCTAAAATTCAACATTTGATTTCCTAAGAAATCAACAGGACCAATTTGCATACGATTTAAGGTCCCGTGAGTCTTGAATTTAATTGAGTTGAAAATTACATTGGTGTACTCATTCATATTACGCCATTGGTAATCGATTCCATTTCCTATTGTTCCGAGAGTTAAAGTACTTTTAGCCGAAAATTTTCGCGCGTCATATACCAAATAAATTTTGCATCATAAGATCACACATAATTCAGTACAATAATTATTACTTCATAATAAATAATAAAATGGGACAATAAAAATTCACAATTTTCTTATACCGTTCAATACAATTCATTTATGAATAGACCAGGGTCTCTCACCTTTTGGTTATACCTGGTATATGAATAAGACAGGAGAATCAATATAAGAATTATTACACATAATAATTCATATACAATGAAATCAAATTCACGGATATTCGGGGGTTCGATATAATTCCATTATTTCCAAAAAAATATAAAACTTTACTTCTTGAGCCACATAAAGAAACACTGGCTCAATGCAATTGCTTTATCGTGTGCTACCAACTGCAGCATAAAAATAAGAAATAAATCTTAATGTGTTCGGGGATTGCCCATACTATAAATCAATGCATTCAGTCAAATAGAACAATTTAACGTAATTAGAGGAACCAATTTTATTTTTCTTCAATCATGGAACGGGGTGTTCCATGGTTCGTTGAATACCAAATATTCACACTCAATTTGAGGGATGATTCAATTGTTGAACAACAGAAACAACAAAAAATACAATCACTAACTTTACAACTGTTCCCACGTACATGAAGCGTAAAATAATCTCTTCCTTTACCGACTGCATTAGCTATTAATTTCAAAATAATAAAAAATCACTCTCCTTCACATGTAAAACGGAATAAAACCACATCCGATAATTATGAATCTTTTGCAAATCAGAAGAGATGAACCATCAACATAGAGACACACATAAAATTCTTTCAACTGATTTTTATGAATACACTGTTTACATTGAATGAGCCAATGATTTTCAACACCACAGGGAATTCAAACTCTAGAACAGCTTAACTATAACTGAGTGGTGTGACTACCTGCCAGGATCACGTCTAAATAATCAAATCGATAAGTATTCAATTGAAATCTGTACAATATTGTTACAATACCCAGAGGGCAGACTATTTTGCTACCATTTAATTATATATTTATGTTCAGTGCACCGCAAGGTATCGATTAAATCTCTTTCACCCATTTTTACTATAATCTACTTATGGAATTAACGCTTATTTGATAAATTACTATAATTACAATTTAATCTTAGAGCTCTCTTTTCAGCGAGAAAAAATCGTTTGCATCACACAAAACCCGTTTCAATGAAACATCAAGGGAAATCAGTGTACCAAAATCAAATTGTAGATTGGGTTTGGTATAATGAAAACGAATGAAAGCCAGAGATTCTCCAATGGGACATTATTTTAATAAGAAAAGGCAGACTCTTTAATTAAATTTTATATGCAATGATACAAACAAATACATAATATCAACCCCTTTATAATCTCGTTTATGGTTTGTGTTGTTCTCTTTAATGCTCATCAAAATGAATCTTGCCAATAAACACAATTTTATTAGTTTTCATATAAATAAAAAAAAAAACCTCAGATTTTCTTGTATCAAAATCTTGATTTGATCAGGTAAATTCAACAATAACCGACCAGGTAATTATTTTCATATAAAATAAATCTATTTTATTCCAATAAAAAACATAGTTATGTCAACGTTATCAAAACGATAAATTTTTTATTGTTTTGGGTACGATTTTCTTGAACCATTGAATAACATAATGTCAAGTATAAAAACAAACATTGGAAAACTTGTTATACTGTCGTTTTGCTGAAAATTGGTCAACGCTAAGAAGGCAATACCTAAAGGGTGGTCAAGACATTATATCGCTGGTTAATCGAAATCACCATAAAACAATTAAATTGTTGTTCTGCCTCTTTAAGTGATTTGTGCAAATGGTTTACTTATAGGTAAATGGGTGACCAATTGTTGGTGGTTAAAACAAAATAGTTACCCAAATCCAAATGACCAATTCAACACTGATGTGTATCTGTGGATTAAGCAGCATTATCACACTTTATTCATACAATCGGTCAGTTATCGACTAACTGATTGAAATCTCAAATAGAACGAGATTGTTTATTGCATCAGGACGTCCTATGTATGGTCAACGGGGCCATTTTACGGGACATTGATTCGAGCTTATTCTTTCTTGTTGGTAAACGTGGGAACGAGTTTTCATGGGCCCGTTTCGATTGAGTACAACTAAGGTAAACAGTGAAACCCCTTTATTCAAAAAAAAAAAAATTGAAGAATATATCTAATGCCCTTCTAGTTGATCTCTCATTTTATGTCGTTTTTAACCAAATATTCTACTTAACTGATGAATTACCGGATCAGAGAGTGAAAGAGATGTCCCATTAGATCCCATGTACTGTTACACCACAAAAATTGAAACTGAAGATTCTTCAATCAACGACAAAAAAAAAAGAAATAGAGTCCTTCATTTAGATTCATTATATAATATTGCGTTCATATGGGGTTGATAGTCTTTCTTGTTTGCCACACAGATTTTGGTAGGACGACAATGATGATCAAGCAACGATTTAAATGTATTTGATTTTAATATACCAGTTCTGATTTCTAGGACACAGAAATGAGACTTATCTTACATGTCCCGAGACAATTGCACCTTTTCTATTTGGACCGTTTTTCTTACAATCTAATTTAGGTATCTTTCATTAAACCAAAAAAGGGGTGATTACATCCATTCTGAATAATTAAATTATATGTACGGAATTGTTTTATATATGAAAAGCCAATGGTCTATGTCATAATATGAGGCGGCTACCTTCATCATCTTATGACCGTTGCAATAACACCATCATCCTCATTTTTTGTTTCTTACAATTTTCATTTATACCAAATCAAAATTAATGACCACGATTGTTGAATGGCAAAGTGTAACGAATGATTACAACCGATAATTTACAACTTTTTTTGTGAAAAAAAAAAACTTTTTAATGATTTTCATTGACGCTATTTCTCTGTTTGTCTAAAAATGAAATTTAACACTCTTCATCAAACCATAAGAAATTATTAGTTCCTTTATTCGTTGCAAAATGAAAGGTATTATCAACCACTTAGTCACGCTTAGTAATATTTATAAACTACTGAATTTTATTGGTAAAAAAATACCCCAAACATTTCTATTCTCTTTTTGATAAATTTTATATAAAAATCAAAATAAAATATTTTTTAAGGTAAAAACATGACAATAACCTCTCGACTTCCGTTCAGTTAAATTGAATTTGACGGTAAATTGTGAAAAGAAAAAGATAAGAATTGCATTCATTTTATTGGTATTTATTTGACAGATTTTAAGATATAAACTTTATGTGAGTACATTGTCTCTTGATCGCGATATAAATTCAACCATAACACACTGTGAAGCATCCAAAGGTCGTTGATAGTTGAGGTTCATTGTAATTCGATTTCCATTTAGATTAACGTACAAAATAAGGGAAACAGAAAGTAAAACATTTTTTTTTGGCGTAAAAATGATAAAAAAAAAAACATTGAAGCAAACACAGAGATGATGAACATCAATTTGAGTGTGTCTGTTTGAAATTTTAGAATCAGTGAAAGTTAGAATTTTCTTTCCCATGTTTAAAGGAACGTAGAATGGTATCTTGTCTTTACTCAAAAGGGGTGCTTTTATAATGTGGTCTAGATAAATTCTTAATCGTTACAAATTTGATGTCATTAATAATAATCAAAAGTTTCAAATCCGTCTATATGTATCATAAGACACCGTTGACTATAGAAAAAAAAAGAATTCAATTCAAGACGAATTTCTCATGATGAAAGTTCTTATACTCTCTAACTGTCATTTGCTTCAAACAAAAAAATTAACTAAAATCTCAAAATTGCTAAAAATTCCATGTCAGCACATTAAATTAGTACAGTGAGATACGTGATTATGAATAAATTAACTAATAATTTGATGGAAACGCCAGCATAATATTGTTCGACTAATCAACAAGGTGTTGATAAATATCATAAACCCACCCTTTTATTATGAAGGATCAATTCTATGTTATTTGCATATTATGCTTCCGCATGTAATTCAATTAAACTTCAATGCACATAAAATACGATTATACCATTCGATCAAAATGAAAGTTATTATCAATTAAATGGAATCAACTTGAAAATTTATGATCATCAATTGTTCTGTATACGTATTACGTATAGAAAGTGCGTTACAATGGATCGAATCTATTCAGTTTTCAGGGTACAGTATTTTGCATTATTATTCAATTAAATTTCATGATGGATTAAAAAAAACTAATATTCAACGTGAATACGTTTGAATAGGAATTGAAGGACTCACTGAACCCTTCTCTGTGCCATACTCAGAGATAATGACAGATTAACTTATCAGCGGGTATCAACTATGAATGCAATATTTTGTACCAATAAATATAAAAAAATATTTAATAATAATCCTCATTTTGATACTTTTTGTTCATCCAAATTGAAAAAGATTTAAAAGTCCAATGGTCTAACGAATATTTTAACGAATTCATCACTGATTTACTTACATATTTCTTTTAGTTAATTCCCAAACGTCTTCGGATCCATGTAAAATGAAAATTATTCCAAATTAAATTCAACGTGGTTTTCTTAGTCCAATTTCTGTTCACACACTTAATAATTCGTTAATTCAAACTGTTAATGATAATATTCCAATTGCTTAAGATCACACAAATCAGTCACTTATTGAAATTGTTTAATATCCATTAGTTTATGATAAACACTTCACTTAAACTAAGAACTGATTCGATTTACTCTACTTATTTGTTCTATATCAAATAGGTGAAATAATACAATAATTTACAGAGCATACGTCTGATCGTGACGACCACTTAAACTCGAGTGAATTAATATCGTGAACAGAAAATTGTTGATCAAACTGAATTTAGAGCGCGAGGACGTGATCACACCAGACAATCATATAATGTAAATCGAACCGGTAAATCGGTTACGAGAAGGAGAATATTCATATCAATGTGTACCCTGTATTAGGACTAGGACATTCGTATTGATGTATGAGGATTAGTATTAGTACGGGACAAGGACATGCATTCATCACAATGCTACGGATAGAGACAGCGATCTAACTGTGAACGGTGGGACTTAGTTGCGTCTGTAGTTGTACGTAAGGGGAAATATTTTGTACCGGTTCAAATAATACAGTGCACTTAAGATACCAATCCTAGGTAAATGTCTCTCTGGCCACAAAACATCAAGAAAGTGTGAAAGAAACAGAAACAGAATTTTTAAAGTCTTTCGAGTAGTGTCTTTTAAAAAGCGAATCACGGCATTCCATTACACTGTGTCCTTGAAATTCGCGGAAAACTTCGCGTATCACTAAAGAATATGATAAAACCGAAATTTTAGTATTTCTAAATTCAACTCAGACTGGTTTTTTATAAATTTAAAATGCATCTTATTCATTTTATGGCAAAACATAGAACATCAAAGAAGCATAAATAATGTATCACCAAAAGAATCTCTGTATTATTCATTCGATACCTGTAAAACGAATAATAAAGAATTTCAGTAACAGATTTGCTTTAAATACCATTTCTTCACATTCATTCATACTGGACGATTGAATACAAAAGATCTTCATGAGCCATATAATTATCAGTGTAGGAAGTTTAAAGAATTCTCCATTATATTCTGTGTCCAATACTGTTGAATTGGAATTTAACGATCGATACTGATCT
The DNA here is from genome assembly GCA_001014335.1 of Coboldia fuscipes. Taxonomy (NCBI): domain Eukaryota; kingdom Metazoa; phylum Arthropoda; class Insecta; order Diptera; family Scatopsidae; genus Coboldia; species Coboldia fuscipes. The sequence goes on along the minus strand of JXOR01000971.1, from coordinate 105,288 downwards.
TATAAATCTATGAATGCAATCAAATTGTATCGAAAATAGAAAAATCATATCAAATCTGTTGACAAAACTAACCAATTTCGGTTATGCAAAGAACAGGATATCCGAGTAAAAATCCATTTTTCCTATTTTCGATTTTATAATCAAACAATCATATTTGATCTGGTTACATTGTTTAATAGAAAAATCATAATAGCGAAAGGTGAAACCATAGTAAATCATGCTGTGTGGAAAGGTGATAGTCCAAATAATGAGCGATTACATAACGTCTCGTTATACCTTGTTATTTGAATACCAAATAAATATGAAATCCTTTTATAGAACCGCGGGACAGTCTATTATCTTCCTATGTCCGTAGACCAGTAAAATCGTGCCACACGGGTAATCTATACCCTCTCTAAATAGAAGAAAGGTGAAATAGAAAGAATTTGATTTGGTGTGGCCGCGATAAATTCCGCGTACAAGACACGCGCTTCTATTCATAATGTTAGACTCACCTCAAACAATAAATCGCGATATATTAAGCATTAATACCCATAACGATCCGATTAAACATTATTCACTGCTGCTGGGTTCTTTTTTTTATAACTTCTGTTCAAGAGGTGTGTGCAAGAAATAGAAAAGTCACCCCGGTCCACTCTCTTCACCCAGTTATTTTCTATTTCTTCACTGCTCAACTGAATAAATATTCAAGGGCCAAATAGATAAGAAAGCAGTGACAAGACAAGATGACCCCTGTTACACTATAAGATAACTGTTTTGGTGTTGAACCTTTCATCATAACCCTTTTTACGTTTTTTGGTATGTCAATCATTAGGAAAATCAAGCAATTAATATTTAACGCTTACAGGAATTAAAATTATTAACTACACGTATGATTCGTCAGACTACACACATCGTGATCTTTCTCAATTGTAGTGGAGGACAAATAACAGCTTTACTTACAATAATTTCATGTTTCTCTTGAACGTTTTCATGTCATAAAATGTTTGTTGTTTTCATATTTCAAGAGGGTATCAATTTCACACTTATTTCATGTTCAATTCATATCAAATATGATTTTTTTAGTCTATTGATCGAGAAGAAAAAAAAGATAGAATTTTCATATAAAAAGAAAATATCAAGAATGGAAAAAAATCAACCACATTGTCTTTCCTGTTCGTTAAAGGGTTGTGTGACTTAATAATTGTTGCTTTGAAATTAGTTGTTTGGTTTTCAATTTTTTTTTTATATTGGAAACCGATTATACAATTGGAAATGACATGAAAGTGATGAGATCCAAATTTAAACTGGTATTTAACACTCGAATAAGATTAACTTGGGAATGGTGAGAATTCTTAACAGTTATTCATTCTTCTAACTTTTTGTATTATTCAGTTGGTTTGTCTTTGTGTTATGAGAAGAAATGTTGAATGAAATTCAATTTACACAGTTATTTGTTTAGCAAATGAAGAAGGAGTTAAGAGGATCAGTAAACGAACCAATTTATACATTGGTCAATGGGAAGGCGGTCTAATCCATAACGGCTTATGGTCACACTAAGAAGATTTCGGTTGCGGCTAATTAAATATGGATTATGTTACTCTCAATTAATTTGATTCAGTTTCGTTTTACTTCAGTAGTTCTGAATTAAATGGATTTATCGAAATGAATCCTTTATTTTTTGCATCTAATCCTTTCATACATACCGATGACCGCCTAAATAGTGTGACAGATTTTCGCACGCTCCTAATAACGATGGCACAAGTTAATCAGCTCATATATACACACCTGAGGATTAATTTCGGCTCAAGATGATATAGATATATCTAAATTTAAAAGAAACGGACTATATTTAACCGTTACAGGTGCTAATTATGATTGCTGTCAATTCATTTCCCAAACAAAAAGGTGCAAAAAATACCAAAAACGTTTTGAAATATCAATTTAACCGAAACATAAATAAGAAATATAAAAAAAAATTATTAATTTGTAACGACTAAAATATTTCCAATCAATAGAAGTATTTAATTGCAAGGATTCAGTGTTACATTTTTGAGAAAACGTTAAACGTTGCCTGCAGGTGAAATTCGTTACGATTTCATAGAATTCGTATCAAAAGGAAAAAAGGTATTAAAAAACTTATGACAGGAATTAAGTCATGTAATTTATTGAATACTAATCAATTCCAATTTCCCAACATAGAGACACATTAAACACTAAAAGATATAATCCTAATAGATGCTTCTTACATCTCTCGTCTATTTAATCGCCTAGAGCGAAACCAAAGATGTATATTTTGGAAAACTGTTTGAATTTGTTACGATCGGAGACACGTTTGCAATCAGTTTTTGTGTTACAGTTTTTGAATATTTGAATCCTTTTTTTTGGCTTTAAATAAAATCGAAATGTAAATATAAACAAATCCTTTAGCATCATTGGCCTCAGGCCGTTTAAATATTGAATTATTCATCACCAATTGATTCAGCGCGTTACTCAGCGAGATTGAACAGGAAATTCGTTAATAAATAGAAATTTTTTTATATTTTTGGTGGATGGGTAAACAACACCACCAGGATGTACTCAATTATCGATCACTTCGATTTTATTTCGTGACAACGGGAACCAACAAGAGAAATTGAGTGAGTCCTTTGAAATCACCTCGATGGGACTATTTCCAGCATAACCAATTATTGATGCGGGCAACATTTCACCGATAATTACCATCAGCATTTATGGGTAGTTATTCCTTAACAATTGCATTCAAAATCGAATTATTTACTTTCACTGTACGCTACTGATTGAAATGTGAAATGTATTTAAGTTTAATGGTGCTCGCAGGAATCATATAATGATAATTTAATTATCACATAACAACCCCTACACTACATAATCAACTCACTATCGGTCAGAATGAAAATGCAGTTATTAAGTCCAACTGATCAACGACCATTAATATCAAACCAAAAACCATATTGGCAGTTGATTCTCTTAAAATACTTCAATATTTATCATGTTTCAGTGGTGGGTAACCCTTTCATTTTTTTATTCATTTGGAACTACACGAAATTGAATCATTAATATTCCAGTTATTTCTAAACGACTTATTGATTATGAAAATTTTTAAATACTTCAACTATTGATTGTTTGAAAGACATGAAACAGGAGAGAGACCCAAGTAAAATTGTATAATTCAATTGTGGTTTACCAGTTATGAATTCAACTAACAAAAATGTTTTATATTTTTATGCAATCTATTGTACTGCAGAGATGATGAAAATTAATGATACTTCAATATGTAATACTTCATAGACATTAACAATAGAAATTATGAACTGAAAAGGTCAACACTTTAAAAAACTAAATGTAATTGAGCGGTTTATTTGCCATTTTTTTAATAATTCTCTTTGTAGGGGTAAATTTAGAAGAAGTTTGATCAATAGTATGAAAAAAAATGAAATAAATTGTCCAAGTGATGAGTTTGCATAATTGGAACTGATTGAATAGTTTCGAGTGGCTTTAAAAAAAACTATTAGATCGGAAGAACCAGCTGCATTGAGGACAAGATTACATGAATCAGTGGTCTCTCACCCGACTGTCACTCAGAGGTACACAGAAGATCGTTAATCATTTTGTCCGGTCGATCAACAAAGAGTGACGGTATACCATACACCATGAAGAAAATGATTAAATTACTTTATGGTTATTAAGACGGTGGGCCTTAATAGATTGGTCATTTAAAGGTAAAATACTTTGATGAATCAATCCACGGTGTAAAACGGCAGTTGACTTAATTCACCGTTAATTTATTAGGACGTTTATTTACTTTCACTATGTCATTCCTTAAGAGCAAAAAGGAAACAGTTGAATTTTAAAATTTCAGTTTGAATTTCCCACGACTCAGTTAGATTTAACTGGCATTCATGCAACATATCGGTTATGAACTGATCAATGTAAACAAAAGGTTTTAACTAATTAAAGGAAACATATTTTTAAGTGACTAATTACCGATCATAACTTAATTAAATTAGATCAGTAACGTAAGAACAAAAGGAAACTGAATGACAGCGCTTACACTTGGTAAGCCATAGTAATGCCCTTTGCATTGTATTATTCGCTGAACGGTATAATATACTCAATAAAAGGGGTCGGTTTTTACTTATATTTCTTCTAATTGAGTTTATAGTTTATTATCTCTTGTGTCCTTTACCAGTCAAAAGGATATAATTTTTTAATGTTTATTTATTTCAAATACAAAACGTACAAACATTTTGATATATGATCTACTAACGGTGTCACATAACACATACGGTTTTGTGGTAACATAAAAATTTTTATAGTTTTATAACCAATCACTTTTCTAATAAAAATTACTTTTATTAGAATAATTATTGCAATTAGTCACGATAAATAATTCTCACGGCCCAATAAAATTGCTTGGGATTTAACATATGAAAATTGATTACGAATTTGTTGATCAATAAACATTTGATCTCTATTGATTTGAGATGCAAATCTCAAGAAATGAATTTTCATACTTTGGAAAGGGTTCTTACCAACCGTTTTAAAACAGGAAGTATTCATCTGACTTCATGGGTGAATTTAATCACCTTGCCATTCTCATCTATTTTTTAAATTAAATTTCCGTGTTTTTCAATGAGGTAGCACATCAATATGCAAATGTTTGCTATTGTATACTGATAAATAATTTGAAACCTATCATTTTCTGTTGCATCCAAAACACTATCACATAATAGAATTACCAAAATTCTTTGTCACATTATAAAAACGGTGAATTTCACTTTTCACGATGATGTGTTCATGGGATTGGAAACCCCCTTAATCATCGAGTGCCACAGAATCATCGTTTGCATAGACAGAAGTCTTCCTTCAATTATTTTCTTTTTATTTACATGAATATTAAGAACGATGAGTCGAATTAGAAAAAAAAGATTACCTCTACCTTTTTTTTTCTTACTCTGCTCGTCTTGTAAATTACTATCTCTGACAATGAGAAACAGAGAGCGAGAGTTAGAATAAAAAAAAAACTGTCCCCGACTGTGAGGGACAATCAAGCTGATTCAGTTCCTGAATCAATCTACAGTTTTAATATACAGAGTACAACATATAAGATGAAGGAAAAAAACGTTTTGTATTGTTCAAATCGGATTTTTTCCTTTTTTTTTTTTAATGTACCAAAGTTTATGTAGTTTATGGATCCATCAATTATGACACTGACGAATTCAGGCCTTTGGACTGAATTGCATTTTTAAACTTCCTTATCTCTTCCTCCTATAGTTGTGATGTGGCATCAGTTATTTATGTAAAATTCAAGTCTTGTTGTTTCATTTTGTTTTTTTTTTTTGCTTTTGATATTGCATCAGTTCACAACTCTCTTTCTATCCCAAACATGCCATTGACATTGTCTTCATTTTTACCTTTAATTTATTAGATTATGTTGCGGAATAAGGGATGCCATAGATGATATTACTTGAGGCCAAATACGCATGAATTATTTTCATCTCATCATCATCAGCACGTTGCAAGAAATCAGAGAACAAAACACAGAGAAAAAAATTGATCTTGTTTTCCATTATTTGTTAGATCATAACGTTATCATCCGTCGAAGTGACTTGGGTGAGGAGGGATTGATTGTACATTATAATGTCCCATGTAATACAGATCACATCACTCAATGACTGACAACTGATTGTGGATTTCGCGAACATCCCAGAAAAAATGTTGCAATTCTTTTTCATTCAATTTATATCGACGGGTTATGATTTCTTGATTGAAGGGATGATCACTTTTCAAATGTTCATTTTGATCGAACATATCAATTTCATCACTTTCGATTTCATTGTTATTTAAGAGTTAATAGATGCAACTAATCAAAGATCATAAATTAGATTAATACGTTTAGTAAGATAACGGTTGATCCGTTAAGATTTGCAAGTCGTCATTGTAGAGTTTATAGGCGTTTCCAATATGATATAATTTTATTATCTGACACTTCGTAAATCTAAGAATCATTCAACCGTTTTTTTTTCCTCGATATTCTTATAATGAATATCGCTGAGGTGATGATAATTAATCTTTTGTCCACATTTTCATTACTCGGATCACATTGAATTACAATTACTGGCAACATCATATAATGAAAGATCAAATAACAAAGTCATTGAATCTAACGATCATAAATGCAATAAAATTAAATAAAACTTTATTGGACGATATTTGGTCAAATCCCAAATTATTCACGGTAATTCTTCACATTCATCATTGATGATCCATAAGATGGAATTGTATTCAATATATAAAATCCTTCACGGTCCTAATATAACTAATTCTATTTGTTCAACGGTTTTTATTCAGTTTCTTTCCTTTTGCATGGCCAGTCTAATCTTTTGAAAGAAAACATGTAAATTCAACCATGAGAATATTAAGCTTTCACCAATTGATATTGAACAACTGTCCTTTATCTACAGTTCACCCAAGTATTCATGTTTATTATTTGTCAAACCAAGACTCTATCTATTCATACATAAAATTAAAGTGATTACATAAATTCATGCGAAAATGCATTTGCATTTTTGATGATCAACGATAATCTTTTAGTAAGGGCGAACATAATCAAATTCATGGTGAACTGTTGTCATATGTTGGCCGTATTGGATTGCCAATAAATTCTGAATATTCCATTGTCTTTGATATTGTTTGTTTGGAGACAATATTTCTTTTTCATTTATGTTGATCCCTTGCTGAAACCGATAAGAATTTAAAAGTGTCCCTTTGGCAATGAAACGGACGGTATCGAGGTCAGTTTCTTTGATAGGAACAGCGATATCGCTAACGGTAGTCCAATGTAGCAAATGTAACGACGATTGAAAGAACAAAACAATGAATTCTTGCCGCAAATCAGCAGAAATTTGTGAAACCAAAAGAAAGCTAATAAAATTTCTAAACCATTTTTGAACGGTGTCTTTGACCAAAATGGTGAGTGTTAAGATAAGCAATCAATGGAACATGGAACTTGTGCCCAAAATCAAATGATTGGCGCTTCAGCTTAAAAAGAGAACTCAATTAATGTTATACAAGATTGGAACTGATAGTTTTTTTAACTTTTATAAATAATTGTCTCGGATTTCATCTCTGACTGGAATTGATGCCGTCTTCATAAATGTAAAACAACAATTGATTCATTCAACTAAATGCATAATTCATAGAGTTAGATGACATTGAGTATTGAAATCCTACCTGGTATTTTGGTAGTGAATATTATACATAAATACATTTTCCCAATTACAATCAGCATCATGAACTGAAAACTGAATTTGACATTCCATCAGATTGATGGGTCTATTGTACCATTTCTTAAATAATAATTACAAAGATGTAACGCTTAAGGGATTACATCACTTTGATGAACTGAAATTTAATCTTCTTTTACTTAGTGAAACATTTTCCCAATGTCACAATCATTGAACGAAATATTGCATGGAAAATTCATTCATTAGTGTTTCAGTATGTGAATACATTTTGTTCCAATTGAACTGGTACCGTAATTAGATGAAATTCAAGGTAATTATTTGGAAATCAGGACCAGACAGTAGTTAATCGACAACCAAAAAATCGAAGAATGAAAGAAATGTATTAAAGGTTGTTCGACAAGGAAAAACTCATTGAATTGGAAACATTTTCATTATGACGAATCGACAAATGATTTAAATTCCCATACACCAATTTCACCATTAATCTTTGAATTGAATTCATCCTCTTGTGAACGTTTTAAGGCGACAAATCGATACATTTCAACTGATAAAGGGGTTGAATTTTATTTTCTACTGGTGTCTTCAAATGGCAATCGGTCTTGGTAACAGTGTCAAACGGAATTGAAATGCAACTTAATAATCAATTATAAACGTTTCCCTCTTATTATTTGCTAAATTTAATTTATTCATATCCATTGCTATTAAACCCCATGATTCTATTGACATCTAAAAATCGCATAGATAAGTTGTGCAAATATTTTAAAAAATTAAGTGCAAAAATCAAATAGATTATGTCATACCCTTTCGATTAAGTGAAATTAAGTCCCTCTTTTATATGCATGAAAATCAGTAAATCGGCAATCATATTATTTATGCAGTGAAGCCTTTATGCAAAGAATCATATCATAGAGCTACAGCACTCCTCATCATAAACGTCTCTAATCATCACACCTAATCTCTCACTCTTGTCAATGGGTGAATGACCTAAGCTGCTGGAGTTTTACCTGTAAATAATTTCTGTTGAGTTTTTTACGATCGACTATAAAACAATTTTTCATAACATTCAATGGTTCAAAAAGTGTTTTTCTGTTATCTATGCGGTCATCAATTGTGTTCAACAACATTAAAACGCATGCCAGTAATAACCATATTTCCTATTAGTCTCTAACGAAATTTGATCAAATAAATCCAGGTGAATTCTTTAAAATAATGTAATTCCATTGGTAATTGGTAGATCAAAGTGCAACTCATATCACGCAATTCATTTTGTAGTTAATTATCGATGTAATTATCAAGTATTACACAATTTCAATTCTTTTTTAGGTTGTAACAGAGCTAATCAATTGTTCGATCTCGATTGCTTTAATTACAATTTGACCGTTATAAATCCTTTTGGAGTGGTTCTCTAACTTCCACCCCTTTTTTCATGTTAGGTGAACTCACTGATAGATTTCTATGTACAGAATAAAGTGGCGGCTATAATGGTATTTTAATAGTTGAAAATGCGTTATAAATTTCTGTTAAATATCTCACATTTCATTAGACGATTCGTGTGTGCGGGTGATGAATTGATAAATATCCTTCCTGCCGTGATGTACATTCTACCTAGAGATAATATCATATGCGACACATTAAAATTGAATCATAAATCTTTTTGTACCCCTTCTGGTCCTCGAGAATTCTATTCAAACGAAAAAGAATAATTCATTTTTAATTTATAAACAGAATGTCGATTTAAATCATTAATAAATCATTTCTGTTCTTTTTTTCATATTTACAGTTCAAGAAATTCATTTATTTGACTGAATCGTATATCGTGAAAGGGTTTCCAACGGCACTTAGAAGAAACGACATAAAAATGATCTATTACTCTCAAGTCAACCACTAATGTTTAAATTACGATGCATTCCATCTTAACAGAGAGGCATAAGAGGATTTATTTGGCTCATAAAATAAGGCGAATTAAGGACAATTAAAAGATAATTTTCTCCTGCTGATGTACATTCAAACGGTATTACAATTTAAGTCAAGCACTATTTGGAGCAATTAAAATGATTAATTGAATGCAATTTAAACCAAACGAATAATATAGCACCAACGATGCATTCGTATAGTTTAAGATATCCATCAGTTTATAAGGTAAACATTCTTAGTAATTTGTTGATATCTGATATGGTATGAAGTAAAACAAACATATAATTGCACCAAAATATAAATGATGTTATCGTTCATCATAAAGTTAACAATATTGTTTTTTTTCGATAAGGTCAGTAATTTGTAAGGGGTGGCAAATTGAAATTCCTTAAATTCCCATTCAATGTGGTTGAAAATGTTTCTTTTAAGTCGTTACAAGAAAACCACAACATATCATTTTGTTAGATCTTTATCGAATTAATTAAAGTATAAGAAATACAAGAACAGTATTACACCACACCAGTGCCCCCATATGGCGTAATGCACATTGCCATCGCGGTTTTTATAAAAGTGTAACTAAAGGGATGGTCAACGGAATTATTCGGTTATTGAGAAGCGTGCACAATATGAAATGTCTTAAGAACCGCAAATAACATAAAAACACTTAAAGGTTCTTAATATGGTGGCATATGCTCAACCACTCATTGGTCACAATTTGTAAGGATCTGTTTTCTAAATACTTATAAACTCTTCGATTTTATAAAGTACCCATTGACGTGGTGAGGGCTGATTGCCCTTATGATTATTAAATTAGCGATATCCTTTTACCATAGACGAAAGACGTCTGTCAGCCACACCGTCAATATGATGACAATGAGTACTGATGCCACCTACTTTTTTTTTCAATTTTCGTTGTATACTTAACAGTTATGATACCAATGCATAATAAATTTATGCAAATTAATGGTTCTGCGGTTGAAATTATTTTAGTTTAAGAAATATTAAAGTCTGCCTAAACTCAAATAACAGATATTCGAAATCCATAAAATTGATTAGTGTGACGGCGTTAAATTTTCCGTTTCATTTCTTTGTTGTTCACCTTTCGACCATATTTATTATAATTTGCATAATCATTTGCCATTTGTTGATAAAAATACAAGGAAATACCTGTAACCTAAATGAATTTCCTTTAATTGAATGCAATTGAATTGCGAAAGGTAATAATTTAAAATTTAGTTATGCCAATTTTTTGTTATTTTAAATTGAAATAAGGGCAGATGCGAAGTACATAAAATACGTAAAATTATCATTTACGTTACGAATATTACGGATACGCTCTAATTTGGAAGAAACTGATTTCTTCCTTGAACAATTTTTCACTATAATCTTTTCTTCTACTTTCTGGTTATGTCATAGATTTGAAATATTTTTCTCTTTTCGAATTTCCTTGGTGTTGTTGATCATCGTTACACTTTCTACAATGAATTTTCCCCCTTGTAATGTGTGTTACACATTTTTTTTTTTTGGGAATAAATCGCATTAATTCGGTTCATTCTGTTTGTTCATACACCGTGCAAAGATTTTGAACATCTAAAGGTGTTGCAGATAGTCGTCAATGTGTTTTTCTTCCGCATATTTTTTTTATTCATCGATCACATGTCTCCTATTCAAGGTAATGAGCATCAAAGTAATGCCTTTAGATGAATATTATTCTTAGTTTTTTTTTCTAGATCACCCGTTACCCTCTGTGTGACACCAAGGAATTCATTTTTGGGTGAGAGATTCATTTGTGATGGGGACTAAATGCGTTAGAAAAAAACGGGCCATTTCATAAATCCTGTATGCGCTTTTCATAAAAAAAAAATAATAGAACATAGATTACACGGGCACTACCTTAGCAGTGCCTACTCATAAAAAAGAAATTATATCTTCCTTGGTAAATTATGTACTCGATAGTTTGGGTGCTTAATTTTTTATAAATATTCGAATGGTTTTCTTCCGATTTTTTTCTTCATCTTCTATCTTGATCCGTGTTATTTATGATAATTTGTTTTGATATGCATAACAGATTCAATGTTAAATTTATTGCATGTAATAAGAAATTTTAAAACAGATTTAGTTCACCCAAAGTGAGAGTGAATTGTAGTAAAAGAGAAATTCAATTGAAATTCAATGAATGAAATTGAAAATTAATTGAATGTCATTAGTCTCTGTCTTGGATTCAATTGCAACGGTTTCAGTTGACTTTCGATTCAACAATCCCACAGATTTGTAAAATCTTTCAAGAAAACTAAAAAAAAATCTTTAGCAAAACAATGGGAACATGATTAAATTGACTATTGTTTATTGGATGATATTGACGGTTCTCGAAAACTGAAGAACATAAATTTCCTAGTTATTAAACAATTTGCCTAATCTGTAAAGACAGACCCTCCACAACCAACCATTATATGTAAGGGAACCCAAATACCCACTCTCTCTTCTTTCTTACGATTTTTGCAATTAAGATCATCTTTGTGCAATATTAGAAAAAAAAACTCGGGGAATAATAAAGAAGGTAAATTGATCTAGTTGTTCTACATTACCCAATATATCTGCTATAATGGAGCAGCTGTCTTAAAAATGTTTTTTTTTTGCGAATGAAAGTGTTTTGCCCAAGTAGGACCCCTTCATATCCTTAGATGATTGAATATTTCATTTCGATATATAGAATTGTTTGAAGATAACATTTTTCATTTCTTTTCATTTCGCCTGATTTAGTTATGGGCATTTGATCTATATTTATATAATGCAATATGAAATGAATGTTATTCTTTTAATATAAAGTGAACGAGATCAATAAGCTATCGATTATTTTGGCAGCAGCAACTGTAAAAAGGTATTACGGCTTAACTATAAGGAAATAGAATTTTTGTACAAATCATAATATGAATTCCCACAGACTGATCGTGCCTTGCTCTTATTTCACGCCTATCTAAAGAATGAACGCATTTAGATACTCTCTCACCCTTCATGGTGAAAATTCATCTTATTCATTTCATTACAATTTTGTTTTATTTTTTTTTTTTTTCATTTCGACGTTTTGCCATCTAAACGGCGCCATTTAGAATTATAAAGTGAATTAAAGTTCTAATCAAATTTGCTTCATTGTTAACTGTTAAAAGTAGGTTTATATAGTCTTACCATCACCAGGCCAACAAGACCAAAGTGCAACGAAACGTGCAAATCCTTTTGAAGATTGACATATACTAAGGTAAAATGCGGCCAAGATGATTACAGTATACAATCAACAATTGCATGCATACTGATTATGGTACTGGGAGTTGGGTGTGATCTCACCCCTTATTGCATTTCAGCTTTGTTTTGCATCACCGTTCTTTTCTTTTCTGTTTCTTTTGGGATTCGCGAAATTTTTATGCGAAGAATTCGCTCGTATTATTATTACAAAAGTAGAACAAGATTATGCATAATAATGTACGACAATAGGAAAATTAAGTAGGGAATTTACTTAAATGTTGCATACACCACAACTCCTTGGTAACATCATTTAGTTCCTTTTCTTTAACCAATTCATCTGTGTTTCTTCTTACCAATTGAGTCTTATTATTTTCCAACCAATCGCAAAAAAGAAATGATTATAAAATGCAATCATTCCGGTTTATTTGCATCAATTTTTTGGCTGTGCGAATAACGCGTTTTTATTTTTTATTTTTGCACAACAACAACATTGAATATCCATTTATGTAATGTGCTTTTATTGTTGTTGAAAATAAAACATGAATAAATTATAAATTGAAGTGTTCTATATTACAAACTTGAATTGTTTCACATTCATCATTCTTCAAGTCATATTTTTTTTATACATTTTTAGCATTTCAATGTTATATCCATATTGATACTGTGATGTATTTGTTTGGAATTGATCACTCAAAATGTTACAGAGATTTTTTGGTTACCATCTTACTATAGACTGTAGATGTTTTCCCACCTTAAATGGTATGCGCACTCCTTTAACAATGGTGCATAATTGAATTTCAATAAAAACGAAACACACACATTTTTGTTGTAAAGTGATGGACGTCATTGGAACGCATGAGAATTTTATTAGGCATATCGTCCTTTTTCACTCTTTATAACTCTTAGAGACCATCACTTGGCGGGTTCTTATTTACCCATATCCTTGACGATATGGAAAATAACACAAAAAAAAAATTATTTAAAATAAAAAAACTAAGACAGAAACCTAAAACACACAACGGATTAGTTGCCCTGAAGGGCAATCTTAACAGTTAAATTATACGTTCGAACTAAATGAAAATAATTACAATATAATACCCAGCAATCAACAATAACAGAGCCAACCGCTGAGGGTAACACATAACACTTTTACAACACTCTCTTAAAGGAAAGTAGAAAAGAATAACAGTACTCAGTGAAAGGGTTCTCTCTAAATAAGAAAAAAAAACATATCGAAAAGGAAAAATTATAGACTTTAACTTTCTATTATAATGTATTTCACCTTCTTAAACATGATATGCTAATTTTCTGTTCCTCAAAATGATGGAATTTCAGTATCCTTTTTCATTTTGAATTCTAACCATTGAATTCATTGAACGATAACACATTGAATTCAAATATGCATGAAATGGGTATTGATAGTGAATATTCAAAACAGTTATTACTTTACTTCTGGTTTCTGTTTTATATACCTTAGCCAAATCAAACAATAAACAGATCAGATTCGGTCAATGCAATAAATAATAAAATAACACTGATGACATTTGGTATTAAAAGGGTTTTTGTATTTAGAACTGAATATGAAAAGAAAGATAAATAAAACGCCTCTTCTCTCTGAAGTATGAATTTTGGGGTAGCTGCTGAAATAGCCCTTGATGTGGACAATGGTCGAGTGCTATTTATTTTGGTTATAAACAAACTGTAATAACACTGAAATTATTGTCACCTACAATCAATACTTCTAGTCAATTGAACAACAAAACCCCTTCAATTTTAAATCCAATTTCAATTAATTGAATTTCATAAAATATTTGTACCCAATCAAATAAAAATTGATTCAAACTCGTTACTTTTATTATTTTCTTTTAAATTCCACATAAAAATCATGAGATTCTGCTGTTTTAAAGCAAAGAAAAATAATAGAAAAACCACTCAATTTATTTGATATTTTAACAAGGAAATATAACGAGAAATGATCAAAATTAAATTTATGTGATGAAAACAGTCTCAATGGGGTGCAACAAATGAGAAAATCAAAAACACCTCAAAAAAATATCGATTTTGTAGAAAAGCAAAAAAAAAAAAAAATCAATCGCAAGAGAAAGTAATTGACGTGTATCTTAAATGGGGACCGAATTTCTCCTGTTTTCTTTCATTCAAAATCATTAAATGTTTTTGCATCATCAATTCTGTCAGTTAACATCATTATTTTTCATAATTTAGATGATGTCTTCATGTACCTTGGCTCTAATAACGGATAGTTTATGTGAATTACATAAATGAATCCTTCACATTGGTTTTTTGTTGCACTTCTAATAAATCGAACAAAACGATTCTAACAAAAAATGAAATGCAATTTAAAGTGAGTTATAATGTCTATTAAGATGACTTCTATTCAGTTGCAATTTTTCTTCACCATTATCACTTATCCTACTGCAGTATTTTGTAGTTTCTTTAATGTAAATTTATTGGAATACAATAGACGATTAGCTAATAGAAATTTTGAAAAATCTCACCGTTTTATACTTAAAAACATTGAACAATCGTTTGCTAAAACATAATCATTTAAATGACACATTTATTCCCATTTCTTACCTTTCCTATTCAATTGACAATCATAAAAAGAATAAAAAAAAAACTAAATACAACAACCATTAGATATTAAATATGAGCCACATAAATAACAACATTGAATGAGCCAAAGGTAAACGTAATAAATTCCATCAAACAAAAACAAAAAATGAATCAAATGTTTGCTTTTCAGAGAAATGTGGCCGAAAGTAAAAAAAAAAGGTCCGCGGATCAACCGAAGGATAATGACCGCAGTCCCTATCAGCTTTCACCAACCGCTGGTTTTATTAATAACTCATCGCGATTCAATTGAATCCATTTCAGAATGAATGTACACCATTTAAAAGTTATTATAATCCCATCGTCCATTTACCTATTTGCGTCTAATGATGATCTAGATTTCTAAATTGGCCACGTGCCATCAAAAAGGATTCGCGTTCTTTTATTATATCGATACCATTTCATCTCTTCAATAACTGGTATTTTCACATTGTCTAAATAGAATTCTGGTTCTATTGCATCAAACTAACCGTGAATAGATAAACATAGAAGATTAGATCTGAATGACATTAGTTAACTTCTCATCCATTTAATTGTTGTGGATTATAGTTCGTTATCAATTAGCATTTTATGATAATTCAGTTCATAAATTTGGTAATCCAGTTTCAAATTGACTACTGGTCACTGTTCTACCACTATCATAATGCTAATGGTACTGTCCGTTAATCCCATTACAATTACCAGTTCAGTTGTGTTAAATAAATATTATTCAGTTAATGTCAATAAAAATGAGTGTTTCTCTTCTTTTTTTTAATATTCAAATTAGTGTTGCATGTTGGATGAATAAAATTGATCAGAAATAACATGATCAGTACAATGTGGTAGACATAGTAAACTTAAATTTATGATAATTGCTATTTGTATTAACTAAATGAACATTCACAACTAATACCAGATAATACACAATTCAATTCAATGTTTGATTAGATTCTGCTGGTGGCTATTTTTTTTTGATGAACCCAAATATAATTTATACCATATGGGACAATCATTTGCATTGCTCAATAAACTGTAAACGATATGTATGCGGAGTATTTAGATGCTTCTGTATTGTGAGGGTATATCGATTTGGATATTCAATTATGTCCTTTAACGGTTTCAATAAGTGAATGATTTTTATTTTGGATGGGATATTCAAATTTCAATTGAGGTAGGTCGACGATACTTACCGTTATGCATCGTAATGTTGGCGTTTCCGATTATGGCTGAATATCAATTGAAAAATACTTCAAACATTCAATTACAATTCAATTTTAATTGATCGCATTCATATTCATTACAAGATTGTGTAACTTATAAAAAACCATCTGTAAAAGAGATTGTTTTGCCGCAAGCCACCTTCTGTGTTACACGAGCAAAATTGTATACTAGTCAAACATCTTTTATTATTTTTTTAATGTTAAATGTTTAATTCAATTGTTATAAGAATCTGAAGAGTGAGCAATAGAATAAAATGAAAAATGTATACAACAAAACTGTCGCATTACGAAACATCTGGTAACTGATTGTATTGTTTGATCCTCTTAGATTCCTTGATTCAATCTAAAGATTTTCAGATTTATATTCTTCCATTGTGTCAACGAATTGAAATTTTTAGGATATTACGTAAGTGAGAGCGAGACCAAATCGATAGATCATAAAAATAATAAAACATAAATTTCTTATACAATCGTCTTATAATATAGGGCACGTGCCTTGATACCAACTGACTACAAAATCTATTTGATTTTATAATGATGGACTTTATGGCATTTCGCTGATGATCAACATTAAAATTCTTGACTGACAGAATATCGGAACAAATAGATGCATAATGAAGATCATAAAATGAATTTCTAAACATCATTTAAATAGTTTGACCTAGCAATTCCATATATTCATATTGTCTCAATCAATAAGATTTATATCTCAAAATAACATACTTTATCTTTATCTAGTAACTAGAGCATAAATGTTAATATGGACCCCATATTATAATTTAATTATGTTTGATTACATGGTCGCATGTTTACATAAATTTAAAATATTACCTACCGTTTTCTAACGTTGGGGGTAGTTTCCATGAAACCGCGAACGTTTGATAAAAATTCAAACCATATGGACCAACAATACGTATAATGATCGCTTGTTATTCACTGTCCTTTCAATACAGCAGATTTTTACACATTTCAATTTTTTGTCGCAAATTAAACAATAAAAAGCTGAAATAATAAAACACCCACAAATAAAAAAAAACGGGCAATCGGTTGGCATGCGCCAGCCATCAATCAACTTTATTTTATGCTGTACAGTTGAATAGATCATTATCAGATAATTACAGGTATGTAACTAAAAACCAAGCCTGGACTTCTGAACGAATAATAAAAAAATAAAAATTATTTAAAACTTCGATGAGGGTGCGAAAGACTTGATCACTTTATCAAAATTCACGTAAATAATTCAAATGATGGGTTAAGTGATGTGTTCATCTTTCTTCTCTATTAACAAGCGTTGATGACAAGAGATGAAACGGTTCGACATTAATTCATTCTACTGTGTTAATCCTTTACCTGGACATTTCACTAAACAAGAACAGAAGAGAAAACTAATTCAAACTGAGAGTTTTCCAATAAACCCTAAAATTGACATCCGAATAAAAGGTACAATAAATAAAAGGGTGGACAATTGACCATAACGAACAAATGTAACTTCCACTACGTTGCATTTTGTTAGCTTCATATTCTCTGATATTTCTCTTGTAGTTTTTTATTATTGTTTAATTCTAATAATTTGCAATATAAATTTTTACGTTACAATTTAACTTATCATTGACACTACCTGCATCATTCACTGTGACATAAATATTCAATGAAATGGCCATTAACATAATTGTTATTTGGCAACAATATAGAATGAGTCCGAATCAATGGTGATAATTCTATTGAAATAGAAAAAATAATAATGATATAATTCACCTGGTTTATAGAACACTTTCGGCTATCTATTGGGTTTTCACACCATAATTGTGGAATTTATGCGGGCCCATTACAACTCAATGATGACGATTGTTGTGTAGAAATTACAGACCAGCAATTCAATTGAATTTCATTATAATTTCATTTTAAATTAAAAATACACTTTTTCAGTCCATTCATCATTCTAAAAATTAACTCACCATAATTTGGTATGTCCTATGTTCAAAAGGGAAATAGTTCGTTACTAATTATCAGCTAAACTGCCTACTAAATATACCAGAATAAACATCCACCTTGTTATAACAACTACCAATCCAGCAGAACCAGAAATCAAAAGAGAGTTCCACAAATCAATTCAAATTCATTTTATCTAATTCAAATAATTATGTACATCTCAATAACTTCGAATACGAATGTGTTCATTTGAATACAACATGTGAATAATTTAAATGCATTTCACCCTCTCCTAGTTAAATAAAATGCAATTCAAATATTGAAATGTTGCAATATTAACAATGGAAATAGAAAAAAAAAACTGTTCATCTCGCCTGGTTGCATCAAACGGGTGACAATTTTTTTTTAATAATTTCTCTAACTAATTCAATTTTTGATGGACAGATCGTTGAAGTCCTCATGTTAACAAATCTGGTTATGCACGACAGGAGGTGGTAACAACACCACATCCCGTTGATGAAATATTTTTCTATTCAAACATGGACCAGTTTATGTCCGCTGTGCATCAATTGTTCTTGCTTAATTTAGTGTAATCGAGTTGACTTTTTTTTTTTTTTTGGTTGCTGTAGTTTGAATATAAATGTAACCATTACTGAAATCAAATATTCCACGTGTCAGATTATTATATTCATCCCCTAATCGGACACTTTCACCTCGAATAAAACAGTTAAACTGAATGATTAAAGTATAACCCATTTGAAATGAAACATTTGAAATGAATGTATCAATTCAATTGTTCAATTGAAATTGGAGAGACTTGGTGTATTTTGTATAATGAAATTAATGATAGAAAATCATCGTATCCAACCGCAAATCGATTAATATCATTTAAATATCGTTTAATATTCATTTATCATGTATATACTAAGTCTAATAAATGACTATGTCGTGAATTACCCTCCAATACACATTTAAATCCATATTTCATAGACGCTGATACTCATAACAGCTTCACAATGATAGATAAAATCAATGAAATTAAATCAAAAATTCCATAACACCGTGTGGCATAATGATAACAGAAAATAATGAATAATTTAGGAATAGATACACTTGAGAGTGACGGCTGAATGCAACCTGAATCCTGCTGAAAGGAAACCGTTTGCAATTGTCTCGGTATATCATTTCTGATAAGAATCATAAAAATATTCTTAAAATGTGGAACAATAAAACCAAATATGAATACTAAAAAGAGTTCATCATATCATGATGTTATTCAAAACATATCAGTATCCATGTTACGTATACTTTTTTTTTACAACAATTCACCTCTATAGAGCGAATCGCCTCTGGGGGTTAGCAAAAAGGTAAAGAAAAATGTTGCAATATACCACAGAAATGAAACGAACATATGCTAATGTTGTCAGACAATAAGGGTGAATCCATAATCACCACCATCACATAAGACGTTCTTTGTGATAATGCAAAGATACTTACACCCGTTCCTTGGCGGTCGTCATTCAATATATTTAACTCTACAATACTCATTCATATCACACAATTGACGATACATAGAATACAAACGAACCCACAGTGGAAACGTACATACCAAAAAAAACTAACTCGCATATGACGGTAAGTCTCACTGACGAATATATCGAGAATATTGTGCCCAGCTCAGTAACAGTTTAGCATGATCAGAAGACAACAGCATATCGTACAGAAAACCAGTCGTCCAACAATTTTTTTAAATAAAAATTCTCAATTCATCTTACTTTAACCCGATCGACTATCAGTGATTAGTGGACACAAGACGAAGAAACAAGTTGTGTAGTAAATTATCAGTGAGTTCTAATTAATTCATTTTCATTTAATTAAATAAAAGTGAAACGAAGAGAATTAAATCAAATTATTGAGAATATTTAAATAATCGAGACGTTGGAATTTATTCGTGATTCAAAACCTTGAAAACATCTGAGGTGAGGCACAATTGAAAAAAAAAAAAAGAATTCCTCTTGTCTGGGGTGAGACAATCTCAGTGTTTGTGTATGTCCCTTTAGTAAAAGTCCAAATAAAATCAGTTCATTCAATACATAAAAACGCGGTATCAAAAGAAACGAAAGAAATTCCATTACCTGAATGTTCGTTACGCATCACCTTTTTTATTTAATATCCCGGTTCAATCTGACTTATATCGAAACAGGAACTTATTCATTTTTCAGTTTAACATCAGGACATTCACAATTTTTCTATTACGTAATTACATTGAAAATTTTAAAATAAAAATTGTGCAATTTTCAGTTAAAGAAACACGTCAAACATAATGTTAAAGTGGACAAAACGAAAATATTCAAAGTATTCAGTGGACAGAGAAATCAATGATTATCATGATCATAGATTTAAACGAATCAAATCAATGGCGAACGATAATAAAGAGAATGTGATACCAAAGGAACCAACACCAATTGCTTGTGTCTGTGATCAAACGGTTGAAGAAGATGTACATCAAAATAGCTTTAAATTCATACATCCATTTAGTATGAGTTCACCAGCCAGTTCAAAATCACCCACATCATCACAAATGGGTGATATTACACTAGAGCATATGATAGACGCAATGATTGAAAGTGCTAAAAAGATATCACGAACTCCAAGACATAAAAGAAATTCACCGCGTAGTCGTCCGCCAATAAGTAGAAAGAAATTAATCAGTTGTTTATCACCACCTTCCTACATGCAAGCCGATGATCCAGCTAATGATTTATTTACAAATGATTTAAACGTAGAACCTGAATTACAGTCCCTCATCAACGAGGAGACATTCATTATTCAAAACTGCCGTGAAGAAAGAGAAATTATTGAGCCCACATTAACGAGTATAATTCGAAGCGATTCGTTTGACGACCCAAATAGATGTTTCCTTCGACGTCAACGAGCCATCAGACGTAAAAATAATTTAAATAAATGTAAACCGTATGAACGTACTGAACTAATAGGATTAACATTACCTTATGGTCTTCCGAGTCCAGAAGTAGCTGAAGCGAATCGGTTAAAACAATTACCGTTCACGAATACAACAGATGACTTCACAATCGTTGTTGACTGTGAACAGTTACGTACAACACGACACTATGATGGGAAATTTAGATAGTCCCATGAATATAATTATTAATTACTCATTTGGTGCATCTATTTTACATAAATAGATTAAAATAATTTAAATTAAATGTGATCATGTTCCTCAATTAAAATAAATAGAAATTCTAATATTTTTTTAAACTTAAAATGTATCAGTTTATTTTTAATTTAAGTCAATTAACTATTTAATTGATCCAATTTAATTCAAATAATTAGCAATTTCTTTTAGTTAATACTTATACTGTTAAATCTGAAACAAAATCTGGTGCTTATCAGCCACAGAATTCGTATAATCAATTTTAATAAATAATAATCAATTTTACATTTAAACGTGAAATTTATCTAAAGTTTTCATTCCAATAATCTTAATATAGTTTTTAGTAAAAGGAAAATTGCATAATATTTGAGTTAATTTACATTATTTTATTTTAGACCCTGATGATCCTGTTTCAGTATTTATATTTTACGTTATTCTCAATACTTAGATAATGTTTTACTCTTATTCATTTCATGTTTTATTATATACAAGGAAAAAATCGATTGATAACATTTTGCCTTACATTTATTAAATAATACTGGAATGTTTTAAAGACAAAACTTATAACATTTGTACGAAACCAGCCGGAAAAACATAATCGATTCATACTTTTGCATTCAAATTGTTAAAAAAAATTATAGGAATTATATACGTAAATGCTAAGACACTGAAACAATGATTTAAAATCAAATCAAATCTTTAAAAATACTTTAAGAAATTACGGATTAAAAAACGGAAAGTTATGAAAATTAACTGGCGTCTTAGGACTGGGACACGTGTACACAAAATCTTCACTATGCAATTGGGTTTGTGTTATATTCGGTTCACTAGCACTTCTATGAAATTTAGGTAATGTCCTTAATTGAGTTTCCAACATATTTAATATTAACCGAAACAGTGGACGATCATCACGATTAAATTTAATACAGTCTTCTGCTAAACGTTTTAGTGCCTGTGGACAATCGGAACGCACCTTTGATAATTCTGGTCGTAATAATCCACGGCCAACCATAAATAATATTTGATCTTTATTATTTATATGATTATATGGCAACTGTTCAGCCAATAATTCATACATAACAATACCGAAGGCATATACATCACTTTGAAATGAATATGGATTTTCATCTTCCATTCGTATGACCTCTGGTGCCATCCATAATATACTACCGGTTGGTTGTTGGGCCTGTTTTTCACCCGACCAACGTGCTTTTGCTGTTGCCAACCCAAAGTCACCAATTTTCACTGATAAATCTTCATGTAAGAAAATGTTATTTGACTTCAGGTCTCGATGTATAATATTTTTAGCATGCAAATAGTCCATTCCTTGTGCCACCTGACGGCCAACATCAATCAGTGTATTTATCGAAAATTTCGTTTCATTCACATGAATGTGCTTATATAAACTGCTACCTTCACACCATTGAGTTACAATCGCCAGCGATGGTTTACTCACACAGCCCATAAACAGAAGAATGTTACAATGCCTTGTTTTCTTAAGCATCGCTACCTCATTCTTAAATGCCGATAATTGAGCTGTACTCGGTGTTTTAACGTTCAATGTTTTTACAGCCACTGGACCATGCCAATGTGCCTTATACACTGTTCCAAATGATCCGGATCCAATACGAGATCCAATTAAAATCTCCTCAGCTTGAATATTCTAAAATATTTTACAGAACATTTTAAATTCACTGCTAAATCTCAAATTAAAAATTTTCAATTAAAATGTCTTACCCAATTTTCATCGTTAACTCGTACTTCTCTTGGTGACAATAAATTCTTATTACTTTCATCGGCTGAACGGGCACGAGGACGTTTCACATGCTTTAATGTATTCGTTGGTGATGCTTGGGTTGAATGCGAATACTCCTGGCTAGCAAGGGGATGCAATGGTACTCGAGATAATAAAAATTTCTGTTGTTCAGTCATTTGTAATGGTTTTACACTATTTATGCAAACATTTGGCGCTGAATTTGAACGGTCTTGTTGATTTAATGTACGTGGTCTTCTATCTCGATAGCTTGAACTATTATCACCAACACCTAAATGCATTAAACCTACTTTACTGTCTGTATTTTGTGAAAGCAAATGCTGTATATAACTATCTAATGGTATTTGATGACACAATACAGGAACCTTTTCAGCACATCGTTGATGAAACCGAAAATTGCACTGATTACAATAGAAACCAGTGAATAGTAAACGACGGCAACATTCACAAAATGCCAATGAAAAAAATGTTTTTCGTATAAACTAAAAGAAACAGACGAAAATTTAGAAAATTATTTAAAAATTTCATCAAATGTCCATTCACCTGATGTGAAATATTAGTCATTTGAGGCAGAGTATCCTTTAATACTTTTACATAAACTTCTTCCTCTTGGATTTGATCAATGTCAATATCCCATGGAATAACAACGCCATTAAATTGTGTTACCTCACAACTTTCACAAGTTAAATTACGCCTCTTCAATGCCTTCGATAGTGCGTCTCTAAGCTTAACGCCGCTACGAATCTAAAATTTAAAATATCATGTTATCGATAGTGTCCTTCTACCTGCTACCTTGTACGTATAAAATAATAAATGCATTCAATCAAACTAGATGATTTACTTGAACTGATGTCCTCTGCTGGTTTGGAAGATGTGCTCGCAAAAACACCTTTGGCAGGTTAAGAGTATCAGAATTGCTTCCCGACTAAAAATAAAAAAGAATTATGGTTGGTTAATGAAACAAAATTCATTCGTATGAAATGCATTCAACGCAGATGCTAACATTCCGCTTATCAATTTTCACGGTCACTATAATACAATGGGATTGTTTGAACGCATTCTAAGAAATAGTAGAAGGACAACATACCTCTGTGGGGTCAAGTGGCAAATCGGCGGGTTCCAGAATATCACTCTGTTGTATTTGAATTTGTTCCAATAGTTCATGCTCCTTTAGTTCCAGTTCATGCAATTTCGATGTCAATTCTTGGTATTCTGTTAAATACATGGCCGGAGGATTTTGGAAATTGGCAAATTTGGCATTCAATGCATCGATATTTTCCCGTGTCACATGTATCACAGACTGCACATTCTCCAGCTCCTCAGTCAATGGATCCCGAATGTCATCTGTTGAATCTTCAAACGAAGACATTTGCTCCATATAGCCGAAGGACAGAGTTGGAATGGCCCCATTGAATTGCGGGGTTTTTATTTCTGCCGTATCCATGTCTCTCATTAGAACAATAATTCAATTCCACTGTTGATTTCACTATTAATGGTTTATACGCCTTGCAGAATACCTCAGCCAATGCATACTTGACGAACGAGGCGCAGCTAACACGGTGAAAACAGTCCTGTTGGTTTGCTAAAAACGTCACGGCTTCTTTTCAAGAGGCCTTTCCACATACCATCTGGATGCTTGTGCAAAGTAATCGATCAATTGTATGGCTGATGCGGATTTCCCAAAATCCCTTTCCGTATGGATGGTTTGTTGCACTCTCTAAATAACACAATTTGTAGGAGTCACAATTGGAGATAATCAGAAAAAGGCTGACTGTTTTCTTCCACTCTGCAATTAGTTCACAAACACTCTTTCGAAGGCGATGGTGAACAGGCTCCTTGTCCAATGCTGAGATGATTATTAATTGTAGCCTATTCTGCCGTCGAAACGCAGGTCTACTTAAAACAATTTTTATTTTTACTCACTTAATTTCCACTTAAGCCGATTTTCTAAGCAAAAACATTGGAATCCGACTCTGAAAATTTTGAGTCGGAAAATTATTTAACATGTTTTCGTGTTGGTAAGCATGTATTCAAAAGCTATTTGGTGTGAAAAAGTTTTGGAGGAAGAATACGCTCTTCATACACAAAAAGCCTTTAAAAAGGTATCGCATATCGAAATAACCACGTATAGAAGCTGCTCGATGATTTTTTAATTAGAAATGGCATATCCGATCGAATCGTTCAGTGAGTAGTACACCTATTTTGAATACACGTTCGACAGCCATTTGAAAGCGAGTTGTCTATTGGAACCACTGTTGCCGAATATAAAAATAAACTTACAAGGCTACCAACCGTCAATTAGCCAACAACAAAGATTCAAACCATGTTATCCAACTGTTTCAATAATCTGGTACAACATTAATTGAAATAAGCAGCTTTATAGTATAAATAAGATTTATAATAACATCCATTCTTCTTTCAATTAAAAATTTAAGTTCCGAGTTACTAATTTCCAACATTTAGTTCAGAGACACAGTTGAATAAAATGCTAACGTTGAGAACACAGCTCTACAGTCCTCCGGCAAAATGATGCAAGTGCAAAATCCTTGTTTCGAGATATACGCATTTTAGTGTTTTTGCCTATGCCTTTTTAGTCTTACGAGTTAGACCCATATAGTAAGCGAAAAAAATGTTCGAAATTAAAAGAACTTACCAACTGTGCAAAAAAAAATTTAAAAATAATTAATAACTACCGAGTAAATAAAAAAAAATAAAAAAGCAACAACAAAATACATGTAAAATCCAAATGCTGCATCGTTCTGTAAAATTCTGTTTTGCTTTGTGTTTGCTTGTTTTGGTAATAATAAATGACGTCGCAACAAACAAAACAGTTACATTCTTTCTGTGGATTATTTAGTTAAAATCGCGCATTTACGCCCTTGTTGCACAATTTCTTTTTGCTCTCACGCCGTGATTTTCGGATTTTTTTTTTTACATACGGATAGATATAATTAATATCATTACCGTATGTATCGTATTCAATAAGGTCCGATTTGTTACTTGCATCATTTTGCCGGAGGACTGTAGAGCTGGTAATTAGTCGATCCCAATTTTGCGCCAAATACGCACTAATGTCACGTTGACAACAAATTGGCTCATTTCATCGGCTCCGTTGATTCGGATAGCTAATTTAGCACCGCAGTATGAAGAGGTAGTCAGCAGGTAGATACAGGTAGATTAAGCAGCTTATTCGTGCCTTTTCATTTTCAATTACAAGTACTTACTAATTACTTACTAAGGGACACTAACTGAGTGCAGTGTGTTGTGCAATTCCGTGTAATAACATCACCGCAGTGCATAAGTTTGATTACAATGTGGTACATCCTAACTGTGGCCCCGTGAATGATTGGAAATTGGCTGGCGTTCAGGAGTCGGTCGGAGGCGTGCTGCTGCGGATGGTAAATGCTCTGGCAAACAGAAAGAAAGAGCCCAATAGAAGTTATACAGCCGTTTGTGGTGGTGTGCAAACTGTTTACGATTTGTTTACAAGCAAATTTTATTAATATTATCGGAATTGTATATTGGCCCAAGGCTAAATAAAGAATCCCGTCTTCCGAGAAATTCCAGTTAAATAACCGGGTGCTGATATTTCAGGATCAGTTATTTTGTTATTTCGCATTCGATGATTCATCCATGGGACTGTGATAAAATTAAAATAATATTGAACTTTCAAGTGGTCGCAACAGAAGAATCAATAGATTCGTGTATAAAGTGTGGATTCAACATAGTTTTCGATTACGTGAAAGAAGTGGCAATACATTAAAGTGTATTTAAATATATAGATTCCATCGTTTATATAAAAGAAAACTAAGTGTTTTGTTTATTACGGTGAAACAAAGGAAATTCACAATACAATAATTGTTTCCATCATCATCATCGAAACAAATTCCAGATTCCACATTAATAAGTCGCATCTAATATTTAATTCACTATGGATGTGTCGGCATCAACTAATGAAATTGATGATTTCTTGAATGGTGCTCTCATTTCATGGGTAAGTCAGAACTGTTCTAACTTACATTCTACTACATATTGTACATTATTTTTTCTCACTAACCGATATTTTAATTATCACACAATAGAGTCAAGGTGGTTTTTTATTTATTAAATACGACTATACAATTTTTCTCTGATTAGATTTGATGATTGGAGTTGGTGGTGGCGTTGAATATAAAAGAAATGGTTATCTAGAAAATTTAGCTAGAAAAATTTAGAGACAAAAAAAAACAAAATGTTAGACAGAACAAAAATTACTTGAGGCTAACAACCACTGATTTCTGGGGGCCAAAAAGAAAAAAAGGCATTAAGGTTCTTTTTACATACGTAATACTATTTGTTTAAAAGTCTTAATATTTAGTTATTTAAACAAACAATTATTAATTAGATGTGTGACCCCATATAAAAATGGTTTTAGATGTGCCTAAAAATGTTCTTCATCATTTGGTTTCTATGTTTGTTTCGCATTTTAATATAAATTTCATCTAGTTATATGTATGTGATATTTTAAACCCCTCATGTCTCTTCAATCTACTCAGTTTTTGTTGTTGTTTTTTTTTTATTTTATTTATTGTATGTGCACCACTTCTAATATTGGTCGTGGTATTAAACAAGTCGAAAGTATACACACCTGTCCAACATAACTATATCAATTTTATTACAACATAGTCGTGCACTCTTCTGGTCTGCCTTAACTAGTCACCTTTAAACATTTTCCACATTTTCATATAAACTATATGTTGTTTTAAATTTTGTTATTTTTTTTTTCATTTATTATTTCAATCTATATATTTTTTACCATTCTGGTACACCATATAAGCGGTAGCAGTCCTACAGTATGGAATTAAATGTTACGCTTCGCTAATTTCATCATTCTTTCATTCATCATTATATGTACGGCGAGTTGGTTCATATAAAAATTTGTACCGAAAAATAAAAAGAAAGAAATACAACACAACGAATTCCATTTACTCATTTAACTACTTATATGAGAAAAAAAAAACAACATCATAATGATTTTTTACCATATTAAGTTTTTCTATGGCAATTCTTTCATTACATCTCTCACTCTTGCTCATCGAATCCGGTGGACAGCTTGTATTCTTTAATATTTTTTTTTTCTTATTTTATGTTTCTTTATCAACGTTTAATCGTCGGTATTATTAAATTCTATGTTAGTCATTCTTACCTTAATTCATATATTTACCAACATGCTTCCAATCATCTTAGCTCCATATTATTTTGTAGGCATTAATTTATGGAACTCACCACTGGTGTTCTTTATTTTTTTGTTTCATTCATTGTTTGGCTATAATTTAATTTCGATATCGTTCATATAAATATCTGAAATTTTGTTCCTTTTATACAAAATTTTGTACGCGTTTATTTTTAAATCCATAATCATTTTTCCCACTAAATAAATGTTGATGTTGGTTTTACGAAAACGTACAAAAAACAAAAACACAATTTCTGTGTGATTTCTTTTACCATTTTGTTTCTTGTTAATGTAATATTTCGACACAATAATTACTTGGCAACTCTTTATTAAATACTGATTATGTAATTTTTAACACAAAATCCCATTATTATGTTTATTTAGTTGGAATCATGCTTACCAAGATCAGAGGCATTGGCCGGTTATTCATCATTACTGGATGGTCATTTAATACATACCGTTTGGCTTCAAATCGATCCGGAACCGCAACATTATCCAATAAAAATTCAACAATTAGAAGGTGTCGCATTAAAACATGAGCGTACGAAAAATTTTAATAAAATCATTCAAAATATCAGAACGCTTTATCATGAGGAATTGGGTCAGACCGTTCTTATACTACCTGATTGTACAATCATGGGAGAATCACCCGGTAATATATGCTTTTATATAACTTTTTACTGCTTTTCCTATGCGGTAACTATAAAATATGGAATTTTATTTTAACTGTTTCTTTATTCTTATGGTAATTTGAATATAGAATCTAGATCTGGTCTTGAACAGATGCGAATATTATTAACATTATTGCTTGGTGCTGCCGTTCAATGTCCAAATAAGGAGATATTTATTAGCCGAATTAAGGAATTAAACCTTGACACACAGCATGCGATCGTTGAACTTATTAAACAAGTGACTGATAATCAAACGTTGGTGTTAACACAAGAGGCAGCCGGTAATGTTAGTTTAGAATTACTATTATCACATTTAATTCGTATTGTCAAGGAACGAGATCAATTGCATATAAAATGGATTTCGCAAATGACGCAATTCAACGACGGGATTATTGGCCTTCAATCACCTAAAAGTCAAGCTAGTTCTTCGGCAAATGCGGGTGTACGAAATAATGGTAATTCTACAAATGAATCTAATCATTTTACGGTTGAGCTAGCTGATTTAAAATCACGGATGAGGAAAATGCGTCAAGAATTGTAAGTGGTTATTTGAATATAATTGAATAATACAATGGATATATTATAATTACTCATTTATGATTCATAGAGAAGAAAAATCTGAGGCGTTAATGGAAGTGAAAGAAGAATTGGATCACAAAAGTGAATTATTTGAAAAATTGCGAACAGAAAGTCAGGCCTGGTATACAGAAGCTAAGAGGGCATCAACATATCGCGATGAAGTTGATATTCTCAGAGAACGGGCTGAAAGAGCTGATCGATTGGAAATGGATTTACAAAAATTACGCGAAAGATTAAGTGATTCAGAATTCTATAAAACTCGTGTGGAAGAATTGCGTCGCGATAATCAAATGTTACTGGAGACGAAGTATGGCAATTGAAATAACAATTCAATTGGAACAAATCGATTGATAAATTATGTTTCTGTTTTAGGGATATGCTTGAAGAACAATTGCAAAATGCGCGAAAGAAAACGGAACAACGAATGGCACTGGAAAGTGAGCTTATTAAATATAAACAAAAATTAAATGATTTAACATTGGTAAGTAAATTATTATTATGAGGATTGTTTTGACTGGGTAATACTTACAATTAAATATTTTTCTTTAGGAACGTGATGCAGACAAAACAAAATTACAGGAGCTTTTAGAAGAAAATACACAACTACAGTTAGCCACACGGAATTCTGGTGGCGATTTAAATAACCATAGTTTTGATGAGGAATTTGAACACAGTTCAGCTGATAATAGTTTATCAGAACAACTGTCGAACAATGCTCAGGTGAGATCACTAATTATATTCATTTAGTTTAATCAACTGTTATTCTAATTATTCATGTTTAACACTTAATTAACCATATTTTTTATTTTATATTTTAGACCCGTGCTATAAAATTGGAGTTAGAGAATCGAAGACTTCAGAGTGCATTGGATTCCTTAAAGGAATCCACATTCCATGAATCATCTAATAAAATATTGGATTTAGAAAAGGAGAAAAAAATTTTATCAATGAAAGTAGAACAATTACAGGAGAATAGTAATCGATTGACCCAACAGAATATTGAATTGGAACAGGTGTTTCAAAACGCTGTTGAAGAAAATAAGAAACTACAATCTGCGGTTAATTCTAAACAAATGGCTAGTGAAAAAGAAGCTCAAGATCGTGAAATATTACGTATGAAAATAATTGATTTTGAGAAGCAAATAGAGGCCTTAACGAAAGAGAAACAACGAATTGTGATTTTAAATGAAAGTGTTCAGCGACGTGCTGATGATTTAGAACGTTCACTGCAGCTCAAAGAAAAAGAAGTGGAAGTGAATGTTGAAAAGAATATAGAATTAGATAAAGTGAAAAATGAATTATATGAAGTGTTGAATAAAGTGTCATCATTAGAAAAGGAGACAACAAGCGCAACAAAAGAAATAAAACGTCTTAAGGATGAAAGTGAATCAAAGTCAAGATCATTAGATGAATATGCAATTCGAACCACCGAACAAGATAAACTTATAATCGAGTTAAAGAAAACAGTGTCCGATAATGAGAAAATTTCAAATCGAATTGTTGAATTGGAGTCACAGAATGAAGAATTACGTAGCCAGGCTGATATTTCTCGAGAAACTGTCGAAACTCTTCAAAAGGACTTAGTTCAAAATTCAATGAATATAACTAAGATGAAAGAGAATATGGAGAAGCTTGGACTAGATAACAACGAAATTGAGCAAAATGATTTAAATGTTGAAAATATTGTTACCAAAATGGTGAAAAATCCGGAAACATTCAAGACCGTTAAGAAAATAATGTTAAGCTGTGGACGTGAGACATCTTCGGCTGATATTTGTGTCCTGTGTCACAAAAAAGAGGTGTTTACCGTTGAAAAAGCATTCGAGATTGGATCATCACCAATAAAATCAATAAACTTTGAGATTGAAATAAATAAACAACAGGAACAGAACGAACAATTGAATGGACAGATAACGAAGCTAGAAGCTGATTTAAAGAAAGTACAAAGTGAAAATGCTAAATATAAAGTGAATGTGTCCACACTGGGTTCTCAAGTGGCCTCTTTAAATACTCAACATATTGCATTGCAATTAGCTAATCAACAGTTGGCGGCTGAAAAAGATTCAGTATGTAAACAACATGATACCCTTAGTAAAAAATATGAGACTCAAAAACAAGATCTAATAACACTGCAATGTCTGCATGAACAGTTAAATTCCGAATATGATGGAATTCTTAAAGAGAAAGATGTGATTAAGAACCAGTTACATGAATTACGTATCGATAATCGTAATTTAAAGGAAAAAATTCAATGCCTAGAGAAGCAATTGGAAGAGAATGATCAAGAAGCATTGAAAATGGCTAATTCGAATTTAGCTAAATTACGTGTTGAACATTCGAATTTAAAAGATGACTTTAAGAAAATCTTTTCAACAAATGAACGAATGAAACATGAATACAAAAATATACAAGAACAATATAAAACAATTCGAAGTGATAATAGTCGCTTGAAATTACGTGATACCGAATTGACTGGTAAAATTTTCTATCTCACTGAACGAAGTAAAAGTTTGGAAATTGAATTGCTACAACAAAATCAACGATCTGAAATGTTAGTACAAATGAACTGTACATTGGATAGTGATCGTCGCTCACTAATGGAACATGTTTCGACGCTGTTAGCTCAATATCATGAGTTACTGGTCAACTCAATACAGGATAAGCAACAGTACCATGAAGCAGAAAAATCGTTTACTGATAAAGTGAATAATTTGCACCGGCAAAAGGAGAAATTGGAAGAAAAGATAATGGAGCACTATCGTAAACTAGAGAGTTGTTCATCGCGTAAAAAACAATTTGGCAGTGGTCTGGTGCAGAGAATTAAGAAGGCTGGCAGCGAATTAATTAGTCGTGTACCGAATAATCAGTCTCGTAGCTATGATCTGGTGGAAGCTAACATGTCTAAATCTAGTGGCAATCTAGTTGGTGATAGTGTAGAGTTTGAATCAGACAATAGTATCACTGATACATCATTCGGATCAAGTATAAATCCAAGTTTTATTCACCGGAATAGTACTGTAAGACAGAGTTTGCCCAGGTTTGTTAACAATAGTGTTCATTGAAATATGCAATTGTGATGAAATATTGTTGTAATTTCAGGAATATGAATACCAGAGTAGATGGTACAACGTTAAGACGTGGAGGTGTTAGAGGTAGTTTGCAATCATCGAAAAAGGAAGATTTAAACAAAGATAATATCAATAATCGTAACAGTGTCATGGGGTATACTATAATTAAGGAATTCTTTTAAAGCAAACAATAATTTTGGATTTTCTCTGTTTTAGTATTGAATCACGCCAATCATCAGACGCTAGTATTAATCTTCTTGGAACTGCTGGCAGCCGTAGAACGGTTTATCTAATGGATAACATAGCAAATGAACATGAAAAACCTGGATCCGATACATCAGATGAAACAAAACCAAATGTCACTTCACCGAATAGTAGTATGATTTCAAATAATTCTTCACCACCAACAACTTTACTAATGTATAACCGTATATCAAATATAATGGGTGAATCATCTACACCAAATTCAAATAAAAATAGTGGTGAAAGAAAAGCTCCAAGCCCTGTACCATCAAAGAAGGAAGATGGTGAAAGAGAAGGGGCCATATGGTATGAATATGGTTGTGTATAAAAATTGTTTATAAGTTAACATAATGATTCGCCTCAACGAATTTGAATTTATAAGAATTAAAAAATTAACGGTTTAATTATACCAATTTATATAAGAAAAAAATTATTGCTATTTAATCAATTGGATTTAGCCCAATATTAAGGCCTAACCATTCAAATATGGACTAAATTAAGTAAATTCGAATCTTACCTTAAGTGATATACAAAGTGCCGGATATCATTTGCCTTCAACGATATTTAATTTATACACGTTATAGGTATATAAGCTTCAAGAATTTTTATTCATGTTAAAAACGTTTTTTTTTAAATAATTACTTAAGCATGTAAAGATTCAAAATTGTAACATAATGTTCTTTGAACAGAAATCTTATTGAATGCCTAATTGTAATATTTCTATGAAATCCTATGTCTCCTCGCGTTCATCAATGTAATTTATTATTCATAAAATTATTTTGTATGAAATTAAATTTACCTTTTTTTGTCAATATGAATAACAAGAATATTTTAATACTGCACACAACACATGTGTTTTCATTAGAATTATTTAAAAAAAAAGAATAACTTAACTTTTGAGTCTTAATCTAAATGGTACACCACTGATAACCGTTGAGGCTCCAGCACCAGCAGTTGAATCCGATGGCATTACAGAATGAACAAACTACAATAAAATTTTATTTAGATTACAGAAATGCATAAGATGATTACTACAATCTCTTACCTTAGCAGATTTATTTTTTGTACTTTGATAGCCTAAACAAAGATATTTAGTTGTATGAGCCCAATTGAGTTCACCAGTGCCACTGTCACGATCATAATCGATTGACAAAGCGCCACCATACAACTCGTTTAAACCTCTTAAAAATGGAGATTTTAAGAATTTGGTTTTGAATGTATTATGTATTGAGATAATTGACGAATCTGAACGCTGTAAATCATCACATATTTCTTTGGCCAATAAAGTTTTCATCAAGAATTCACCATTTCCCGTTGTACAACAAGCAGTGGCACGTTCATCTGTTGTTATAGCCCAACATCCAGCACCGTATGTCGCTGCTTGCCCGATACGACCGGGAAACTTTAAAATTATTCCACCTGAGCTACAAGCAGCTGCACAATTTCCCTCATTATCAACGACTACCGCACCAACTGTATCCAGTCGAGATATTTCAATATCATTTGCAAGTTCAGCTTTATACTTTGCTATCTTGGCCGTAGTTGTTTCGTGTCGATGTAATGCTTTTGTTGATATTAGACTATCTGGTGCGACAATTTCTAATCCTATATCTTTGGCATATTTGGAGGCACCTTCTCCAGACAACACCATCGGTGGTATCAAATTACAGACCATGAATTTTCCTTGTCGTGTACATAATGCTTTCGCTAAACTAATTGGATTACCCACGTCTTTCACATTAGTGCAAGCACCATACTGTAGAGTTTTACCATCCATAATAGATGCCTCACACTCCACGTCACCGGTTAGCGTAAGATTGGATCCATAGCCAGCATTTGTATGACCGCAATCTTCCAAACACTTCACTGCAATTTCGCAGACATCCAATACTGATTGACCGTCCGACAAAGCCTTTATAGCTAAGCTACACGCAATTCGGCATACTTCTTTATAATTCTTGGGATTAACATTATTTCCTGCTCCTATAACAACGAGTAGTGGTGAAAATTCAATCAATGATAACATTTAACATGACTTACCACAATGGACAGCAACAAACCCAGAGTGACCCATCCAAAATATCGGTGCAAAAACCTTAGTTTCTTTGAAAATTGTACAGTATCAACTAAGTACTTGCACAAAGAATCTCATCCGGACCTATAATATTAATATTTTCATCGTAATTAATAACGAGTTCGTGTTTCAGCAGTGAAAATTCTCTCAAACACTTTGTTTACTTTATGTTTGTTTACATGTGTTCGTTCTTCTTCTTTTTTATTTTTTTTTTCATGTGCGCTAACGTCAAGTCAGCATGAGCGTGAAAAGTCAAAGTTAAGATCTGTGACACAGCGTGGAATCTAATGGAATCGAATCTGCATGCTGCATAATATTGGACAAAAGAAAAGGACCCAAATCACGGGAACGGACATTGAGTGATTGGCAGAGTTGTATAGTTTTAAGTAAAAAATCGTTTGTAAATAGGTAAGCAACAATGACGGAGAATCCGAAGAAGACAGCTCCGGAATACCAACCAGGCGATGGATTCAGATCGATGAGATCCACTTCCCTCTTCCGGACGATAAATTTTGAATTATATGCCAAACCTGTAAGTTCAGCAGCATCCTTGTTTAAATTTTAATTTGATCAGTGTTAATTAAATTTTAGAATATGGTGATAATGGCTCTTGGTGGTACCTGTTTTGCTGTAGCTCTAGGATATATTTATTACATGAGATCCAAGTATGAGGCACAAGGATATTATTCTGCTGTCCAGCCAGATGGAACTGAAGTATTCACAAAGAAGAAATCAAAATGGGATTAAACTGCTAGATTAACGTGAGAGTACACAAGAGACAGTGGTTTTCGTTTTTTTTTTTCGGTACCTTTTTTATTAAAATATTTTCTTTTTATGTTTCAGCATTATAACAATAGAATGATGCGATTTATAGTTTGACTGTATGATGTCTTGAGCAATAAAGGAATATTTAAAAAATCGAAAAGAAAGGTAGTTTGTGTTTTTTTTGTTCAATTTGTATTCGATTTTGATGAAATCAAAATTGAAAATATAGACCAAAATACATTACATCATGGGAAAAATTATACCAAGTTGGTTTACTCGTAAGTTTATCTTCAATTAAATTATTTTCGTCACAGAACAGATATTGAAATAGAAAATTTTTCTTTCAGTTGGTTCGTATATCACTCCAATACGATTGTGGAGTAATAAGACGATAAACGGTTTCAATTTTTTTTATCATTTTGCTATTTTCATTCAATGGAACAATGTGTTATCAACAATTTTAAGACGCCCTTAAGTTTTTCATTTCATCTATTAATGATTTTTCCGAATTAATTTTTTCTAATTGATTTGATTCCAAACGTTCACCACGATCACGGCGTTGTTTCAACACAACAATATCATGGAGTTTCTTAGAAACTGCCCGTATTCTTTTATCCTTTTCAGGATCGCCAGTTGAAACGTGCTGCTTGAAGTGATTACGATTATTGGAAAAGAATGGTTTGGGTTTGCCTGCTTTATTATTACCAGTAGTAGCATCACTATTACGGCTTCTCTGAGCTTGGCCCCGCTGTGATTGCTGTTGCTGCTGTTGATTCTCACCGGCTGAAACCGAAATGGCTGGTGCACTAGCTACAACCTCCACAGCACCATTACTATTATTTGTTGCTGTATTACCAACATTTGTCGTTTCATTTTTAGTTGTTTCCTGAGCGACAACTTGTACCGTCACCAACTTACCGGGTGGCTTCTTATTGTTATTTTGCGGTTTGCCGGTATTCGGTTTCGGTGGCCTCCTGTTACGATTCTTAGCCTGATACGAATTAGCTTCAGTACCATTGTCCACTGCGTTTGATTTCTGTTGTTGCTGTGGGGGCTTTTTTAATGGCTCATTGCCAGGAACAGTTGATTTTGGGTTTTTACCTTGCAAAATACCACGGGCATTCGGTGGCCGATACACTTGAGTACTTGGCAATGGTTGGCTTGGTTTTATACCCTCAATTTTAGTATCAGTTACCTGAGGTTCAGCTAACGTACCATCCGGATATTTTTGCCAACATACCTCTAACAATTCCTGGCCTTCTGGCCATAAAGTTTCATGAAGTAAAGCCCCACAATAGTGCCATACTTTGAAACTAAAATTAATAAATTACTTTTACCAATTCCTATCTATTAAGTAATGATAAAAATTTACCCATTTCCCATACGTAGACGGGGTGCAGTGGTTGCAGTTAAGAACATTTCTCCTTTCGGATGCCATTCCAACAATGTAGTGTCTGGCACTTGCAATGATGTTATTTGTTTTCGTTTTATTGGATCCCATACTTCAACATAACCTTGTAAATTACCAAATCCCGTTAATAAAAGAATATTACCAAAATCATTATAATAAATTGAATTTCGTGGTCCTTCTCCAAAATCAAAGACTGGATCACATTTCAAATTATATATGGTCGCTTTGGCTGGCATGTAACCGTAAACCACACAAAATTCGTTTGATTTTGGACTCCATTGTACAGCATGAACTGGACCGTCTTTGCCTATAATCACATAATCAATAGTTATTAATAATTCATAGAGAACTTTCAATTAAATTTCATCGAGTTACTTACCCAATTGAACACTGAACGATTCACCCTTTCCAGACATAAAATGTAACGCTTGTTTACCATAGTACGAGGCACCAGTAGTATCTACATCAGTGCTGGTCAATAAAATTAAACCAGTTCCCTTTTTATTCCACTTCATTTCAACACGATCCGCTTGAAAGAAACTTTTGCATCCAATCGGTTGTGTTAAATGCGGATACTTGAAGATTTTACACATGGAGGGACTGCCTTTAGTTCCAGGCACATAAAATGCCACATGCGGTGGACATACTCCAGGCCCAAGTGACAAGGAACCGTTTCGTCCGCCACCAAGTTTCTTGGCTACGGTTTTAAAACTATCATCTGTCGTTATTTCGTAGAAAAATCCCTCACCGCCGATCATCAGCGCAAACAGAGATTCATCCTGTGCCCAACTGGGTTCCCAGTCATCTTGTTTCTTCTGCACGGCTGCGTATACTTGTTTACCAGGGCTCTCACTATCAGTTATTTTATACACATATAGATTCGGAGATCCTTCGGGATTATCTTTATTCGTTGTATATACTTCCCATGTGCACAAATAATTACCCTTTGGTGAAAACTTAATGTAATACGCTTTTGGTCTTGGCAATGTACATACTATACTCCAATCTTTAGTGTTTGTTACTTTGATCCTAAAAGGAAATTTTATCAGTTTGATACAAATACGGCTTTGGAGCTACCAAAAGTGAACACTTACTGAGATCCATTGGCCCATGCCAAATAACGACCATCAGGACTAAAGGATATAGCGCGACAGAATTTACTCTCTTCACGAGAGAAATTCCCGTTCGGAACGTATGGAATTTTAAAACCAGACGAATTCCATAATTCTATTCCGCTACCAGAACGAACTGAAATCAGACAAAATCATTGTAATAACATTTTCAATATTGTACATGTTGTACGATGATCAAGCAGTATTGGTGGCAACTTGAAATATGACAAAGGAACCATATTTTTAAGACTGTATGAGAGTCAAGAAGTTACAACAGTATAAAAGGCATGTTGGTACAGATTGAGTCAATACGCCGTAATATGATGAAACAGTGAACAAGAAATAAATGACGTCAACTTTGCAAAACTCAGTTTTCTATGGTTACCCGAACAGATTTTTAACACTTAATGCAATTGTATCGATCGCCCATATCAATTAATGCGAGATAATTTCCATTGCGTAGGACTGTTGGGGATAACAATGAGTAATTAGGTGATAAGGGTATCCCGAAAAGATTGATGTAGCTGTAAGCTAGTACGGTCGACCAACAGAATTTCAACACTCAATATGCACACCAAACACCACTCAATTTTTAGGATTTTTATGAATTCTGGAAGCTATGGTACTCCGGATACAGACACCACGTAATCTGATTGATTTTGAACAAATTAAAATACAAATTAAATTAAATATTTACTTGCGATTGAAGGAGAAATTCCGTCCGCGGCCATTGTCAAGAGAACCTAACCTCGAATCGTACTGAAACGAATTTCGTTTCTTTCGGTAAAATCTTCTTTCATAAATATACAAAAAAGCAATTCCATAAAAAGATAAAGATATCATT
Organism: Coboldia fuscipes; assembly: GCA_001014335.1. Classification (NCBI taxonomy): domain Eukaryota; kingdom Metazoa; phylum Arthropoda; class Insecta; order Diptera; family Scatopsidae; genus Coboldia; species Coboldia fuscipes. The sequence goes on along the minus strand of JXOR01000971.1, from coordinate 66,203 downwards.
TTAATTCACTTGAAATTCAAGTATTTGTCCAAAAATATGCAATTTGTATAATCGCTGGTAAAGTATTGTCACGGAAATTATCCTATATGTGAAAATATTAAAATTGGCAAAGTGAAAAATATGAAAAATGTAGATTCATTAATAATTATTTTACTTTTGTAATTAAAATACAAATTTTGGCGCCAAAACATTAGCAACACAAAAAGGGACAACTATCACTGTCGACGCCAAGAAGTCATGAGGGCGAATTGGCGAAGGCGGCCAGCATTATCGTCATCACTGGAAGCACCACAGATGCCACAAGAGGTAGCACAACAGGTGTTTAATGAGGAGGCAGCGCATATGGAGATAGACGTACCAATGATTCATTTATGAATGTAAAATTTATTTAACACCGAAATTATCATTGGAATTAAGGGAATATTTACATTTTATTTACAGATTCGCTTTATCTGGACTAAACTTATATCCAGTTAGAAAAAAGAAAATTTATATTCCCATTTCACGGAACATCTCATCCAGCCATACGAATTGGAATGTAACAGTAGTCTTTAAATGGAAGAATTTAAATATTTTTTAGCACTCGACATTGTAAAATGATAGTTTAGATACCAAGGTAAGCAAAGCTTTACTTTTTAGGTGCGAGAGAAGTTTGCGGAATGAAGCTTTGCTCACCTTGGTATTTAAACTATCATTCAGCGCAATAGTCGAGGGCCAGGGCGAGAGCTTGAGGAGCTCGTTGACGTTTTATCAAAAAAATAAAGTAAAACAGCGTCACATTCAAATTCTGTAAATTGTATTAGGGAAATGTCCCGTATGTATTGCATCAAAATACATTTTTTTTTAATTCACCTTTATTATTCGACTTAGTTAAAATTTTAGAAAGATATTAATGAAAGATTAAGAAACAATAAATATATCACATTTTGAGAATTATTCTAAAGTTTCTGTAAATCGCTGTCAATTGCTGATTTTACAACGGAATCTGGAATGTTATCACTATCGTTTTTAATTCTTTTGATGAATGTATTCAAAGATTTCGCTGAAACTTTCCTCTTACTGTATTCTCTTTTTAAAATTTTCCAGTACATCTCAATACCTCTAGATTGTAGCAAGGTTGGAGGGTTTTCGTCCTTATGCACGACATACAAATTTTTTTCTGCTAATATTTTCATCACTAATTTTGAATAATGATATCTGGCACAGCCAGGCCAGAAGATAATTTCTTTGTCAGGATATTCCTTTTCAATAAAAGGAAATAATCTGCGTTTAATGCACTCTTCTAAATAAATCTCACTATTCATGGTCCCAATTCCAACGAACATTGAAGACCGTCTACCATCATTGCCTATTGCCTGCCATACCAAATATTTAATAGCACTTGGTACATTTTGTTTCAATCCAGGTACACCTAAAGGATCGGCTGGCACATAAGTCTCATCAGCCATGATGAGAATCGATCCTTTTTTTAAATCATGGATTTTCCGGACTAGACATTTTGATCCCGCTTCAACTTTGAATAACTGGTGATCCTTATATAGTGGTGTGCTTTCCTGTGTATATGATTTTATATTCAATGTTTTCTTTTTAATTACACCTACTAAAGTCTTGGATATGTTTAATGAAGCAGCTACAGTCCTCACAGACGCACCATTGGTCCCTTCAAATGCTTCTTTAATCTTCTTTACCATTGAGGGTGTGGCAACTGATTTTGGACGACCGGATTTTGGAAGATCTTCCGTTGTTTTATGCTTCAGGTGTTTCTGGATAATCCTCCATACCGTGGATCTAAATTTACCCTCTAGTTGAAAAAAATGTATAGTGTTCTTTGCACTTCTGTTTCCTTCATTTTCATAGTACGAAATCACCCTTTTACGAAAATCGACTCGAGATTCTTTATCCATGGTTCGAATTTAATTTTTTTTAATCAAAAGAAGGGTAATGAAATTTACTGTAGAATTTAATCATCCACGCCAATTTTTGAATTTAAATTAGAAGGCCAACGCTTGACGTTTATCAAAATAATTAGTTCATAATTTATTTGTTGTGATTTTGTGTTTACATTAAAAGTTGACATAACCTCACAACGTCGAACAAAGTGAGAATTTGTTTGGCGCCTTTACGTCGTCATTTAAACAGTGTAGAACAAATTTTAGACAAATGAGAAATTTTGACTGGCGTCAAGCGTGCAGCGTCATCGTATAAATTCAATACTTATGAAAAATATTAGAAACAAGAAAGTGCTGAGATTTGGATCTGAATTTTGTTGCAATACGTACGGGACTCCCTTTAAATCTAGTACTGAATTCAACAAAAGGTGTAAAGATAGGCTAAATAAATAGAGTCAAGAAAATTAAAAATTTAAGATATAATCATAAATTCATCAATTAAATTGCATACCTGTTGAGAGATTGCAATTATATTTCATTTTCTGAATCAAGTAATCATTTACAATTCAGAATCCACTGAAATCGCTCAATTATTGGTTCATGTCTGGTATGCGAACATGTGCAGGAGCCATACAAAAATCAAAACATTGCGAACAATGTAAATACGAAGAATATTTTTAGTGTTTAGGTTATGCAAGTGGCTGCAATTTTAATTTCAAAAGAACTAATAATTAAATGTGCTAGTTTTAAGGCTCTGTAAATATGATTCGTATCTTTAGTGTTAAGAGATTGGCGGAGGCCAACAGAAAGATGTTGTCAATGCCCACTTTCCTGGAATTACCAGTCTGTCGATTGAATTTGCAGAGACCGTCGTTCACATTACATGTATCGCACATTGGCAAACTTCTTGATGCACCAGGTACTTCTAATGCTGCTTGGCTATCCATAATTTAACTTAAACCTGCTCTATTACTTCATTTCAGGAGCTACTTCTGTTTCAAGTCGCTTGCAATCTACAACACCAATCACGAAATTGGTCAAGTCAACCAGAACTGTGAAAAAGACAAAAAAGAAGTACACAGAACTAGTGCAGGGTAAGCTAATGGGATTACATAAAACATTAATAACAACCAACAAGGAAATTAATAATCATTTTTAGTGAGCAAAAACTCTTCAACCGAAATAAAGCAGAAAGTAAAGAATTTAAAGGCGAAACAACTAGCACAGTTCATCAGCCTGGGTGATAACAATTCTCTCATGGTAGCGAACAACAGCAAAAGAAAAGTGAAAAGTCTCGATGATAAATCTGGAGAGGCATATTCAACTGAAGTTCCAGTGATTATGGTTAAAAACGATTCGGTGAATCCACATTCATTGATTGGTAACGATAATATTGTGAAAAGTTATGAAGACTTTAGATATGTGGGCCATACAGATACTGCACCAGAGTTTAGTGAATTAGTGTGAGTTATTTTCTTATGTCGGTGATAGAAGATGAATTGTGCTAATTAATTTCTCTATTGTAGTGATTCTGCTAAACTATTACAATGCAATAATTTATTATTAGAGGAAGAAATTCAGAAGCTTGACGAAGAAGATTCTATTATTACGCTGGATGCCGTTGATCAAATTAGTGTGGGCTTAGATATGCCGATGAAATCAAAGAATATTAAAATTGGGTAACTAATTCAACTATATAGCAATATAATATGATACATTGTTAACTTAATTTATTAAATCTTTTAGAAAATATCGATTAGATAAAGATGAAATTATGGCAATGGAAAGAAAAGCCAAGGAGAAATCGTTTTTATCACATTTACATTCGTATTTGGGGATAACTGTTGAGAACGGTTTAGTGAACAAAGCTTATTCAACTTTATTGCAGTATCGGTACAGATCGAAGACTTATCCAAACTCTGTGCACATCACTGATATCAGTTTGTACAATATTATCATGAATGGTTATGCGGAAAAAGGAAATGTCATTAAAATCAAAGAAGTTTTAAAAGTATTGCAAGAGGATCAAATTAATTTAAATTCGTATTCCTATGCCCTAATACTTGACTGTGTTGCACGGTCTCAACGTCCTAAAGATCAAACTAAATTCGTTAACGAAATAATATCAAAGGCAGAAGAACAAGTAAGTATTATTCCATAGGGAAATTTGAAATCATCTAACTATTTAAATTGCAGCAAATATCATTGAATAATATAATGAACAAAAGTAAATTTGTAAAGAACCAACGAGAATCAGTTTTGGAAGCAATTCGGTTGGTACAGCCGGCATTTGTGCCTGAATATGTGGCTCCAATATTAACTTATAATAATACGTTACTCAACAATCTAAATACGTCTGTTCGTCCAATTGCATTCACCGAAACATCAGATGCACAAGCCTTATTAGATCGACCAAATAACACTATGACTAAAGATACACTGCTGAATTATGCAAAAGAACAATTAGATAATGAACTAAAGGGTTTTGTAACCATTCAGAGTGTTGAAAAATTTAGTGATACAGATCCAGAAAAGGTTGAATTTCATGTAAGTCGTATAATTCCACTGTATATAAATTTTTAATAATCTGCGTATTTATTGTAGAAGAAAAAATTGAACGAGATGGAAGAAATGTGGAAAATTGACATAATAAAAGCATTTGAACGTGATCTGAACTCTCTGCGACAACAAACACAATCAAAGCATAACCGCTCAATAAATTTATTACCTTACCTGAAAGCGTTAGATGTGAATGAGTATGTGAACATTTTATTACGTGAAGTTCGTAAGCTAGCAGAAGGTTCAGAAACTTTTAGTCCAACAGTTGGTCAGCTCTACAGAGAACTTGGACAACGAGTTCAGACTCGGTTTCAAGTAATCAATAAGGCAAATAATGGAATTTTATCTAAACTTGGTGATGTTTACAACAAATATACTGAAGATTTAGTTGACGCGAATAGAATAGACAATTCCAGACAATCTTGGCAACGAATCGTACATGAAAATCGATCCATTGGCCCATCAATAGATTATAACGACAAGACATGGCCAACGCCAATAATAATTAGTGTAGGCCGATTCTTATATCATATTTTAATGCACGATGTTCGGATTGATGTGAATGCAACTCGGATGAATGCAAAATCAAAGAATTTTTTACCCGCCTTTTATGCTCTGTTCAGAAACCATGGTCGCCTTGTGAAAGAGGAGATTAAACCACATCCCGTTTTAGCTCGACTGTATCGTGGTGCTCAACAACAGACACTAACATTCGATACTAATATGGTGCCAATGTTATGTCCACCGCAACCTTGGAGCTCTCCTAAAACCGGTGGATACTTGTTAATGAAATCTGAATTGATTCGATTGCCACAACAAGCTTTCCTTCAATGGGAGAGAATTGGTTCATTACCAGAGAATCAAATGTACCCAGTATTGGATTCAATCAATCAGTTGAGCACTATTCCATGGAAAGTGAACGAATCACTTTTAGATATAATGCTGGAAGTATTCAATTCTGGTGGCAGTGAAAAGTTAGATGTACCAGTTCATCCTAAGTTCCTGGAACCACCAACTGATTTAGATGATGATTTACAAAATTTGTCTGGAACGGAAAAATTCCTAAAATTCAAACAGAAACTCGGGCATCGAAGAAAGCAAGCTGAAGCTTACAGTTTATGGTGTGATGCTTTGTATAGATTGTCATTAGCTAATCATGTATGTTTTAACATTGAATTATCAGTTAATTTTTTTTTTATAATTACAATGGTTGTTTCAGTTACGTAAGAGAGTATTTTGGTTACCACACAATATCGATTTCCGAGGTCGAGTTTATCCAATTCCACCACATTTAAATCATTTAGGATCAGATTTGGCGCGATCACTTTTAGTTTTTCATGAGCCGAAGGAACTTGGACAAAATGGACTAGATTGGCTGAAAATTCACTTAATTAATTTAACTGGATTGAAGAAACGTGAATCAATAAAACATAGACTGAGCTTTGCGAATAAAATATTAGATGATATATTAGATTCAGCTGATAATCCATTAGATGGTAAAATGTGGTGGACACAATCAGATGAACCATGGCAGACACTGGCTTGCTGCATAGAAATAGCGAATGCTGTTCGTTCTCCAAATCCTAAGAGTGAGTTAATGTGTAAATTTTTAAGACATTTGATTTTTTAATATTTTTATTATTGTAGAATTCTTGAGCAGCTTTCCAATTCATCAAGACGGTTCGTGTAATGGTTTACAGCATTATGCAGCTCTTGGTCGTGATGATGCTGGAGCGAAAAGTGTTAATTTGGCACCATCAAATAAACCACAAGATGTTTATAGTTCTATTGCTACTTTGGTAACATGCGATTAAATTCTTTCTTTTCAATTGTATTGTTATATAAATTCCTAAATTGATTGTAGGTTGAAGGTTTCCGAAAAAGAGATGCAGAAAATGGAATAGAAGTAGCTCAAGTTCTTAATGGATTTGTGCAAAGGAAAGTGATTAAACAAACTGTTATGACTACAGTTTATGGAGTAACGCGATATGGAGCTCGGTTACAAATAGCTAGACAATTGAAGGACATTGAATCGTTTCCAAAGGAATGGGTTTGGCCTGGATCAACTTATTTAACTACTAAGACATTCGAAAGTTTACGAGAAATGTTTACATCGACGAAAGAAATCCAAGATTGGTTTACAGATTGTGCCAAATATATCTCATCAATTTGTGGACAAAACGTAGAATGGGTCACGCCTTTGGGTTTACCAGTTGTCCAACCCTACACACGTTTTGATAAACATCCATTACCTAAATCGAATAAATTTTCTACTTCAATGGTAATGGATCAATTTGAGAAACCAAATGTAATGAAACAGAAGAATGCATTTCCGCCAAACTTTATTCATTCATTGGATTCTAGCCATATGATGTTGACATCTTTGAATTGTGAACGATCTGGTCTAACTTTTGTTTCAGTTCATGACTGCTATTGGACGCATCCGTGTACTGTTGTTGAAATGAATAAGGTATTGTTTTGTCATTTGATATTGTTATTTCAATGAATTTAACGTCGATCTTTTGTTGAAGATTTGCCGTGAACAATTTGTTGCCTTACATTCTCAGCCAATTTTAGAAGATTTATCAGACTTCCTAATAGATCGTTTTAATCCTAAAGATACGTAAGTTATTTAAATGAAAATTTCATACTGGAATTTGTGACTAATGAATTACTTTATTGTTTCTTAGCACAATTAAATGCAAGGTGAAAGATTTTGATGTGAGAAAATTGAATCGGGTGCTAAGTGGACTGCCGGAAAAAGGAACGTTTGATTTGATGAATGTTCTGAAATCAGTCTACTTTTTCAGTTAGTGTGATAGTATTTGTTCTTAGATTTTAATTACTTTGTATATTTAGCAATTAACCAAATAAAGAAATTACACCAAAACATAGTCTGTTACTCAAAAATATGTATACTGAATGCTTCTTTTGATTTTTTCATTAATTTTTTTGTGTGATTCCTGTTTATCTCGTAGGATCCGTTGCTTTTGTCTTTCGGTAATCATGCTTTTACATTCGTGATACTCGGGAAGGAAATTGAGAGGTAATGCCCGATGACATAAACTTCTCTTCTGACAATAACGGCATCTCCACCTACCCTTACACCAATCAGTTCGTCTCAATTTAATCATGGCGAACACAAATGGTGTAAGCATAGCGGCTGTAAATAAGTTACTGTAGACATTGCCTTCCGGTTGTGTATAAAACTAAAAAATAAAAAATTGAAAGATGTGTTATTAGAATTGCACAGACAGGGTATAATGAACATATATACAGACTCTATTGCTACAACCAGTAAAAAGGCAAACACGAGTTAAGAAAAAGCTACTGATTCCACCGATATACTGTTGAAGTAATCCACAGAGCCCAAAACACGGTTTAAAAGTAACTGTGAGATCGGCCGGGAGACGCAATGGATAAAATAGTGAGGACATGCAAATGACGATTGAGAACTGGTGCAACAGAAACAAATTATAATTTCGATTGAATTGAATTCAGATTTAACAATTTTTTCTAACTTTCTACCAATTAAAAAATATCCAAAAATTAATTTTAATTTTGTAAATAATTAATAATTTTATGATCTGTCAATTTATGGCGTCATGTTCATTTTTTGGCGCCAAAATATTTATCTTCGCAGTTCTGGAATCAGGGATTATGTAAACAAATCCGTAATTGTAAATTAAACACTTTCCATTTTATTTTAGAATTTAAATAATAGTGATAAATTAACAATAAATACAACTATAAGCACGTGATAATAACTCTTTCAGTTTGTGTGAATACTGTAAGTAAGCCTAATAATATTAGTAACAAATTCCAAGTAAATAACGTAGATGATGAGGCGGCATAGAAATCGTATTTAGGCATATAATTATCACAGGTGGGAAACCCTTTTGGTGTTGGTACCATATCTTCATTTTCACCTACTTTCATTACAAGTGCCATACCAATTTCAGCATGGTATTCTATATGACAATGGAATAACCAGAATCCTGGATTATCAGCTACGAATCTAATGATTGTATATCCTCCATCCGGTATAGTTACCGTGTCCTTAATGACAGCATTATTTAATTTTCTTTTAATCATACCTGCATTATCTAATCGCTTCACCTGATTAAATTTAGAAATTGTTAATCAATTGTCAAATAATTATAATATTACAAACTTTATAGACTTACTTCTTCTATACTAATGGATTTATTAAGTTTCTCCATACCCACTACTCGAAAAGCGTATCCATGTAAATGGAACGGATGATTAGCATCAAACGCATAGCCTTCATCAACTATAATCAGTTCAACTGTTGAATTTAAAGGTACTTTCAGTACATGATGACACTTGCAAAATTCCTCGTTACAATCGATTCCCATAGCACTTAGACTATCTTCGTTACAAAATGTACTCTCATTTATACTATCACGGTAGAGCAACAAAGGTTGTGATGGCATCATCATTGAAATGTGATTCAATTGTGGTGTCAATAACTGTCTAGTCGTATCATTAACTGCTTGAAAACCATAATATTTTGGCACATGGAATGTTGGATTATCTTTACGATAAAAGTCGTAATAAATGTAAAATTTATAATCGGTTGTGGGTAGCAATAAACGATCATTATCTGGATTTGCAGAGTTCATTTCAGCAATTGATAAACTATCAACATGGCCAGTTCCTTTGTTCAGCGCATTCAATTGTAGTCCTTCTAACGGATAATCATAATTGGTGTCATAAGGTGGTTCCACATCTGGAGCTCCTGCATACCGTAGAATGGCTACTTGATGCGCTGAGTGAAACCGTTGATCACAATCTAATAAACCGCGGAAACGAATCCAATAACAACCCACTGGCTGATCTGCCTTTACAACAAAATCGAATCGTTCACCTGCATATGAAACAAATGATTCTACTTGTACTGGTGCAAAATCATGACCATCACTAGCAAATACAATCAACGTATGATTATCAATTGAAACTTCGACCGGACAATTTAGAAATTCAGCATTTATTGTTCTGAATCGATAGGAGAACTTTGGTAATACTTCGAATACTTCAAATGGAATTCCGGGTGTATTAAATGAATTTAGCTGCATGCGTTCTGGGCCCGTTTTAGGATTCTGATGAGCATCAACATCTGGATGAGGTGTAACTGAACTATCGGTACTAGGATTCAGTGATGTCATCGGAATCATAGTTTCGACATCATTTGTATCTTCTGTTGAAGGTACAACCGGTTGTGAAGTTGTTAATCGTCGTGTATTACTATCACGTGCCAACATTCGTCCACGTCCATTAATTAGAATATTTAATGGTTTATTTGTACCATTTGAATGATGATGTGATGTAAAATGAGCTTCACTTGGCATGTGAACCCAGTCTTGAATAAGTATCACATGATCGGAAACATCAAAATCGTAAAGGTGATGCATTTGCTCATATACTTTCGGCTTCCGTACAATTATAGCACCGAATACTCCATCGCTTCGTTGTACGCCAATGTGAGAATGCCAAAAATGAGTGCCAGCTTGTGATGCATTAAACAAATATCTAAATTGTGAATGAGCAGGAACTGGACATTGGGTAACATGAGGAACACCATCCATGAATGGTGTATCACGCATATGAAGTCCATGCCAATGCAATGTCGTTGATTCGGTACTCAATTGATTATCGACATCAACTATAACGTTGTCTCCTTCGCAAACCTTCAAGAGATTAGAACTGTTATCGTTCACAATAACACAATTTAAATCATCATTACCTCCAGTTGTGGTCCAGGCATCATTCGATTAACTACCACCAAACTTCTTGGCGTCCCATCAGCCATAATACAATGTGGCCGCAGACAATCAGTTTGATTACTTGGACATTTGTAACACGCTTTACTAACGGTTTCATAGCCTTCCAATATAAATTTATAATAGCATGTTAGCGGTTCATTTGCTACACATTCTCGATTACAAGGATGTTGTGCATAATATTGTTTATCCATAGGATCAGTGTTTTCGGGCACAATTGGATCATTTTTTGTTTCAATTAAAGTGAAGCTTTCATCAGATGATTTATCATTTGAAACACAATCGTAACAACAATTATGTTTTATCCTTTTTTCTTCGGGTAAACATTTAACGGCAGGACAGGTTTTATTAAATTGCAATACTTCGAATCCCTTGTCCCCTTTTGAACATAACATATTACTGCAACCGTCTAATGAGTTCCATGATTCACCAACATTATAAAATTTGTTATCAAAAAGACATTTGGATTGAACGCATTTTGGACAACAAGTAGTGTAGTTTGTTTCCAATTCTAGTCCCTGAGAGAATTCAAATTATAAGATTCATTTGAAATTATTGTGAGAAAATAATTATTAATACTCACAATATCACAATCAGTTGGGCAAATTTCTTCAATTATCTTCAAACTGGGTACCTCATCTAATTCGCACTTGTATGTTGTGCACACATTTCCAATTTTACGTAGAATATCCAATCCAACATTGAGATTAATTTTGGAATCACCAATTTTAATTATGCACTCCATTGGATTAGCTGAAATCGAGATGAAATTTACATTGAAATATCTATCAGATTCAGTTTTTTGACTAATTTAATAATTGATGTGTTTCATGCACAAACTTCGTACATATTTTTTAGAAATTTATAATTGATATTTATTTTATATTTTATATTGTTATTGAACAATTTATATTTTTCATAAACCAATGGCACAGAGCAGAGCAAGAAGTCAAGCGAGAACAAAGAATGTGGTGTTTTCAAGGTATGCCTTGAATGCTCATCTCTTGGATAAAAATTGCTTGAAATTACCTACGAAACAGGACGAGCAAATTATTGATAAGAGTTTGATAACACGTTTCGCAAATGCCAAACAGCCGATACGAAATGAATCAAAGAAATCACTGCCAAAACAACAAGATAAACTAATTCAACCAAATGTAGTAACCGTACGCTTCCCAGGGAATTATCCAGTATCATTTCCGCTACAAACTTTGGAACCAAAAGTTATATTGGATGAAGATCCACCACCAACTTATATACCAAGAGCTGTAGAAGTTGCACGACGTCGATTGAAATATTTGAAGTTGAATGTGAATCAGTTACTGAAGGAATCTGGTATTAATACTTGGATGTTAGTTCCAGTATTCATTCTAAAAGAGTTCTTAACGGAAAAAGAAAAACGTAATGTTTTTGATATGAACATTCCTTATTTTCCGTTAGAATGGTTTGATAACACTGAATTTGATATCTATTCACCCGATGGATGGCTAAAACTAGGAGTTATTGATGGTATCAAGCATCCGCTGCCAGCATTAGCTTTTTTACCAGCAGATGTTCCGCCTTTTGATGTACTTTGTGATCACAACAATGAGCCGGAATCAAATGACTTTGGAGTTGATTATACTTTCAATTCAATGATTAAGTTGTTCCATCAAATGAATAGCATACATGGAGAAAACTATGTTCTAAACAAGAGACGTGATCAATTATTTTGCTGGCAAAGAGTTGCTGTTAACCGATACATTCCTGAGAAAGATTCGTGGGTGGTGATAACAATCGCTCATAATAAATCATTTATGATTCCACGAATTTATTTGATGTTTGTTGCAGAAAATCCACAGAATTTTACAGATCGTTTAAAATATGCAGTGCGTGCCAGACAAAATGCTGAGAATCACTTACGATTCAATTTAGTGCGGAATTCCATCTTATTTAATGAAGAACATATTTTGCCAACTAAATTATGGGATCGAATTTTAAAGTTTACTTATTCTGCGAAGAACATGAAAGGCACAAATTCATCTAAGACGGAGGTTCTTAAGAATCAAATCAATTCAATTTATCAAACAATTAACGCAGAAAGAGAATTTGTCAAAGATCTATCATTACTACCTGATGTAATGAATTTTTTCACATTACCAACAAAGGAAACAACTATTATAATACCAAGTATACGAACGAAAAACGAACGAATGAGAAATTTTCGTAAAAGATGTGCACATCATAAGGTTACTTCCCTCTACTGCGATCAACAAATCTGTTTGGCTTTACAAGAACTACAGAAGGAGTGTCAATTCGTCGAGGAGAACTTATTATTCTCTAGAATGCAATTGAAGAATCCAACTTTTAATGATTTCATTGATAGTCAGAAGCATACAAATAAAGAACGAATTAATTATTTAAACAATATTTGGATACCAAATGTCTCGAATAAAACCACTTGGAGTTTACGACTCCTCGGTAAAGGATGGTATGACATCAATGTAAACTCTTGGCAAATATATGAGAAAATGAAACTCTATAGACTGATGCAATTATTCAAATATCGCATGCAAGATGCTCTACGAATATTGATTGACCGATCAACAGAATTTTATTTGAATTTACTTTGTGCTCCATGCAAGGGATTTCTTAATATCGACAATAAGTTTGAATGGAATGATAATTTAATGGAAAGTCCTTTCGAGCCAATGTGTCGTCCAGTTTTCTACGTTGTATTAAAGATGAATCAAGATGGAGCGTTCTATGACACCGATCCACTAGCATTCAGTACAGGTTTAGTTAAGCTATTTAATGATGTCATATATCACACACATTTCATAAGACGTATAGAAGAATTTGTGATGCCCCATCTGGTATTCCCCAAAGATAACTATTTATCATCAGTGGGATTACTCGATAAATTAATAGTTGCACGCCGTCAAGTTTTGATGTTAACATATCATCAATTAGCAATCGTATTAAATGCTTATGCAATGAAATTTGAACAGTTTAACAGTTTTTACATATTGAATTTGAATGATTATATTGCACAAATCGATACCAACAATGTTCCGACCGGGACTATTAAACATGATATAGACACTAACCTGAGGATCAAAACTGAACTTAATGATAATTTACCGGATTACATTCAAATCGGAACGGTGCAGGTTAATGTGCGAAACTTAAAAATCACTTTAATAAATAAACGTGAAGAGTTAGCCAATCGACTTATTGATTATATAGCATCACGTATTTCAAATGAAGTATTGTCAATAAACTTACAGTATCAGAGACTCTTCAAACCACTCAAACAAGAGATCACTACTATTGAACAATTAAATGATTTGAAGCTAGAAACGGAAACCTACTATGAGAGGATTGCTTCAATTACAAGTACAATGCAATTAAAGCTACCTGAATATGAAATTTTGGAAAATTACAATTGCTCACTAGAAACAAGTCAATTTGACACCAAATGGACTGCATTGTCATGGCCAAAACGGTTATATGATCAAATTGAACATTTCTTTCAAAAGTATGATGGTGTTAAAAATCGCCTATGGACAGAACATTTAATTACATCGAATTTATATTTGGAACAAGTTGAAAAATTACGTGAACAAGTAAACAGGTATTCATTAATTGCAGACGTTGAGAAAACAATATCGTATGCAACCGAAGTTGATAGAACATGGAAACTGGCAAATGAATGTTTGGATCAGGGAAACATTCTAAACAATCGGAATGTCTTGTTCGATTCGACTAAAATAAACTTGAATGTAATCAAGACAGTGTTAAAGAATTTAAAACCTTATAAGAGATTATGGTGTGGTGCATGCGATTACCTGAAGTCAACAGATGAATGGACTAGTACACCATACCTACAAATTGATATTGACGCAATGGAGCGAGACTGGTTAAAGTTTATAAAACTGTTTAAAGAATTAATAAAATCGTTTGAGACCGTCACAGAAGTGCGTGAAGTGGCCGAATACTATCGATTAAAAGCTCGTCGTTTTGAAATCGTTATAAAAGTACTGAAAGCTTTAAGAAATAATGATTGGTCAGCCGTACATTTCATAGAATTGAAACAGGAATCTAAGCAAGATTTTCGATTCAATCCAACTACAAATATGAATTATTTAATAAGTCAAGGTATCATGGATTATGTAGACTTGATTGTCACTATATCAGAGCGTGCCACTAAAGAACGAGAGGAGGCAGAGCGACATTTAGAAGCAAATGAACGAGTCAAACAACAAACTGCAGAGGCTGTAAAGAAACGTAGAGATAATCGACGTGGTCGTAGATTACTATTGAATAATGAATTAGTAAAACTAAAGAAGAATAGTGAAGAAAATACAATGAAACTGTAACACGGAATGTTAATTTATCATAAAGGGAAATCCCAAAATTTTTTAACAAAAATGGACATTGTTTACTTTATGAAATCAATATTCATAATTTCATATGTAATCAATTAGAATAAAAAAATGATAAAAGATCATTAGCAATCAAAAGAATTCATTACAATTTATCGATACTTTCGACATGACCTTCTTCAGTAGATGTTTTGGGTCAGTGAATGTGTTTTAAACAGTCATACTAATTAATTATTTGGATAAGATGCTGTGAGCTGAGTATTATATAATTATTTCACTTGCATATTCAAGATTTACTTACATTTTTCAATTACCGTATTTCCATAGACACAAATAAGAAAACAACATAATAGTTGCAAAGCACTCATACGGCTAATTGTATTCAACATTTTTTCTAAATTTCTCACTTTTAATTTCAAAATAATGTTGTCGTAATTTATGGCCGTCGTTTTCACATAAATTTGTTTTAGCACACTTTAGTGAAACATTAATTTAACATTGTTTTGATTGCGTTGGAAACACTTTTGCCTATAATTAAGAGAACATTATTGATCAGTTTGTTATAAATCAGAATTGTTTAGTATCAATATTTGTCTTTATCAATTCTAAAGACAACATAAAACGGATATTGATTTGAATTATTTCATAAATTTTTGATTAGCTCATGTTCTACAATGATAACAATTTATAAATACCAACATTGAGTTATATAATTTATTTTATACTATGAAAAGAATATGAAAACAATCAGTTAAATTTTAATTATTCGTTTTTAAAATGGTTTATCAAAAATTCTTTTTGAATTACATACAAATTACGTGACCTCACAAAGGTAAGAAAGCTATCGAACTTATAAAATTTATTATTTTAACTAAGCATAATAACAGAGAGAATATGTGGGGCTAAGCGCCAAATGATTCACAAGCTATCACTTTATTATACTTTGCATACATATTATTTAAATCAAATTTTATAATATTTTAAATTAGCTTTCATAAATTGACGGTTAACATATTAATAAAGAATATTATCATTTAATAAAACAAAATAAATGTCAATGCACGTAATAATTTTCAACCTTAAAACAATTAAATTGTTTCAACAGTAAACAGTTGAAAATATGTAAATGCGTTGTAATATTATTATTTTCTGAACATCAATAGGTTTATTGTGTTCTCTAAACGACACATGATGGTAAAAACTAGATAATTTGTGTAGTTGGTAATAAAAACAAAATTGATGAATATCTTTATACGTATCCACATCACTGATCACATAATTAAGAGTTCATCATCATGGTCATAGTAAATGTATGTATACTCAATCTACTGTAACTCAGGTTACTCAAATTACTTTTAAATTTAATTGTAATTAAAACATCAAATAAACATAAACACAGTCATGATCCACGTGTAATTAAAAATAATTAAATTTACAGGTATTCAAAAGTTTCCTTTTTCTATCAAAGAGTTGTTTTTAGAAAATTTTAACTGACAAAGAAATTGAAAGAGTTTCAAATCACACACTAGTACTTTGTACTATGTAAAGTAAATATCACATATAATAACTGAGATAATTGCAATTAGATATGATTAGAATCAACACTTTGATAAGCTTTTATTATAACTTTTCAAATTAAAAAAAAAAAAAAAATTATATCTTGACACCGATACTAAGAAGATCTTTCAATAATATAAACTCCAAACGCAAGTATAAATCAAACTGAATGTTGTAATTCACAACGGTCTCATTTATATTCTTTTTGATACACTCAATAATCATTTCGATACAATTCCACTTAGCATAAAAGGTGATTCACAAAAAAAAATTTTTTTCTCCACCTTTTGAATTTAATAAAAATTTCTTGGTCCACTATCCGGTTTACACAGAAAACAACGTATCGTTTACAAACAAATTTTAATCTTCAATTTGGGAAAAACACTACAAAACAATGTTTATTCGTCACATCATTATCAGTGCACTTGTCATGTAAGAGCCATTAAGTTTTAACTAATATCTAAGACAATAAGAAATGCTTAAAGATTTGAAAAAATAACATACGGAAGTTCATACTACTCGGAGATATAACACATTAAAATTGTTATCTAAAAAACAATGATAATTTTCTTCTAATAAAATTCCTTAATAAATTTGAAGTTATTATCAATAGTTAACAATTAAACTAAAATTATGTATTTGATTGTTACTTAGTCCATCAATTAACAATAGTTACAAAATGACTTTTTGTTTTATAATTTTGTTTCAGTTAACATCGAACCGATATCTATTATGTTTTACACCTGTTGACCGTGTACGATGACTGTTTAAACAAAACTGAAATAATGAGCTCTGACCGATTCATAATTATCATTGGATGGTACCATAAAGCTTTCGGTTCTCTGATCGTGTCTTGTGCTCCTCATAATAGTGAACAGACATATAAATACTGGCTAATCAGATAATGAATAAACAACGTGTGATAATGATATTTCAATTGATTTAATTCGTATAAACAGTTGTGTAAAACATAATCACCTGTTTTAAGATAACAATTTTTGTCAAGTAATTTAAATGAACTTCTAATTTATTTCTGATGAATACTACTGTCTATTTTCTCTTTTACGAAATGTTTTTTTTTTTTGTAATTTTTTTAGAATATTTGTTTTTTGTGAGATAATTAGATTTCTTAATTGTTAGTAAATTATATTTTTGTTTTGAGTAAGGTTCTTAGAAATAGAGAGATATTCAACTGATAGAACTATTAATATATTGATTGTAAAATGTCATTTAATATCTGTTATGTCCATAAAAATTGATTGACTATTTAATTATTGGGTATGTTAAAATATTGATGTATCTCACTACTGTCTACAATACATTTGACTCCTGGTGGTATCAATAGTAGTAGTAGTGAAAGTATGATGATCGCTACGTTGATCGTTGAATGAACACTTGATGAAGGTTTTAACTACCATACACAAGGTGATTCGTTATGAAATTGTGATCACATTGTTTATTATGTTGATAAAATTAATAAATAATTCAGTTCAAGTTCAATGGATAATTATTTAATCGCTAACAAAAAGTAACGAGTGTTTATTTCATTCATAATAAAAGTTCTTTGCAGTTCGTTGTTTAACATTCTTTTATGAATTGAAATCATTAATTTGTTGACGTCATGAATACAGGAAAACCATACTTTTTGGTGACTAGTTATTTCTGTAATTGTTTACTGTAAAAATAAGTGATAACACATTAATGGTTTTTATATTAGCGCTTTATTTTAATCCTATTTTAGTGGTTGAATGTTGTGAATACATAACGGTTGATGACTATCATAGTCACACATAATGTTATAATAATATTAAATTCCTGTCTAATAATAAAGTATTGATCGAGACGACTTCAATCACTGTGTCGCAGTTTTATACCGTGACTGATTCAACGGTTTATGCAGATAATTCAAAATTAATTCTTATTCAATAAATAATTATTTCTTCCTTATGAATTTACATATTTTATATAATCCATGTGTGATTTTTGTTTCATTGTAATTATAATTAATAACGCATAAATGAGAATTCATAATGGCTACAGGTCGATTTAGAATAATATTATCGTCTTTGGTAACACATTAATATGATCATTACTTAATTTTTTTTTTTTTTTAGTTTAATTCAGGATCTAATAATATCATTCTATTACCAACAATTGATATTTCTATAAACTTAATAATATTATACATTATACATTATTTATTATGTGTATCTTGATGTGGACTATAAGTAAGAAATATTTTTTTATAAATTATTTATGTAAAAAGAATACATTAATGGCATCAGAATTGTTCAGCAGTAAAACACTGACTCGCTTTAGAATTAATCTGATTCCGGAATAAATTGATAAAACATAAATTATTGTTCGACAATGCTACGTTTTAAGATCTCTTGTAAGTCCTCTTCGAATGTTTCGGTTTTTGAGTAATCTGATGTGAATTTATCTAATGCCTTTGCACCATTTGATTTTTCTGGGAATGCAGCATCTAAATTACGTTGTTTCTTTGTTACTTTTGTGGACGGTACAAATCCAAAGGCTGTGTTAAAATTCGTATCGAAATTAGCAAAGTTTGCATTAAACTCCTTTGACTGTTCTTTATTCGTTTTCAAACTTAATGACTGATTCTGTTTTGTAACGTTATTCACTTTAGGTAACACTGGTGATGTAGGTGTAATAGTCATTTTCGAAAATTCATCGTCAAATTGATTAAAAGCATCAAATATATTATGATTTTTAGTATCATTTGTTGTCTGATTAATTATTTTATTATCACCAAATGCATCAAATGCTGATGTTGAATTTGTCGATTGCTTAGCCACATTATCATTGAATGCATCAAAGAAATCATTACGAGCATTATTATTTGTTTTTGCATAATTTTCACATAAACGATCAAAGGCATCAAAATCTACATTACTCTGGGTATTCTGTTTAAACGGTGAATTTGTATTAGACTTATTTTCTGCTGCTGTATTAAATATATTATCATTTTCAGGAAATTCATCCAAAAATACTAAAGGTATTAAATAAAGAAAAAAATTATGGAAAAAGAAAAAAAAATACAATTGAAGTTAACGTAAAATAATAAATAATAAATAATAAAATAAAATACCTGCATCAGATGCATCAAATGAAAAATCATTACTTTTAAAGGGATCCTTTTCAAAACTGTTCATATCTTTGAACGGATCTTCAGTGAAATCATTTAATGTGTTTGCCTGTAATTTTGAATAATCTTAGTGAATTATGTAATTAAGTAATTGTATGGCATTAAAAAATCAATAAACATCATATATGTTGGTTCAATCAATAATTAGTAGTTAGTAAATTCCTTAAACCTATTCCATATTCTCATAAATCTTATTGCGTTATAAGTTACAATCATACATATTAAATCTAAAGTTAATGCTGATTAATGTGAATATTAAGTTTTATGGTAATGAATTATTAGCCGTCATTTCATCATTAATTATTATATTAATAATCATTTTAATATATGATTTTGACTAGATAAATTTAATTTAACAAATAGAATAATGTTTTACAACAAAAACATGAAATTTTAAGTACACCTATTCAACGAATTCGATTTAATTTATTTAAATTTTATTATTGTTTCTCCTCAATGAAGATTCACTGATATGTTGCAAGCAGTAGAAGAAGAAAAAAATATATGATATTTTAATTAATATTTAAATGATTTCAATTAAAACTAGTTATGTTGTTTCATTTTTTAAATTTAGAAAACACGTTAAAATCTTACAAAATAATTGAAATAAATAAAAAAAAAATTATGTAATACGTAAGTTATGTCTTTATTGCACTTTGATTAATATTAATTGTTAGTGATAAAACGTTTACTATACAAAACCCATTGTTATACAAAATCATACAACTAATATACATGCAAAATTAATAAATAATATATGAATTAATAAGAAATAATTACTACCAATTCCACCTAGTTTTACTACCTGCATGCCTATTATTTTTAGTACCCACCTTATTATCGAAATCAGCAAAATCCGCGAATCCTTTATTCGGTGTCTACAATACCAATTAATGATACCCGTTAATACGACTAAATAAAGTTAAGCCAAAGTTTAAATTACTCACTTGCAACGGACGTGGAGGTGCTGGTCTTGGTGGTGGTTGCTTCTGTTTTTTCGGCGGCAAAGCCGGACTAGGTGATTCTGGTCGTGGCGGTGGTCCTGATTTTAATGAACCAGGACTTGGAATTTGATTTGCCGATGTAGGAGCATGAAGAATCGCAAATGGATCACTACCGAAGTCATCTTTGTTTGGCTACAATTGAACAACAATCATTAGTATACAGAGGTAAAAAGAAGTAAAAAGCAAATTGAAAGAAATTACATCTGGTGTAACTGCATTAGCCACTGCTGCACTTTTGCTGTCACCGAAAGGATCATTGCCGGTATTAGAAGCATAATTCGTGGTTGGAAAACTAGTATTAAATGAATCATCAAAACCACCACTTGAAGTAAAATTATCGTCGTCAAATGTACGGTGGCTGGAACTAAATCCACTAGGTTTGAATTCAGAAGAGCCAAAACCGTTGCCAGAGAATTTATCAGATTTGTCATTAAAGGGATCACTTTTAGGTGACTAAAATTAAATTAAATTACAATAATTACGGACTAAAATAAAGGACCAGGTTAGATTTGACTCACTTCTTTCGCCTCTAAAGTTTGTTTAGCCTCTCTGAAATCTGGTTCCAATTTTAATGAGTAATCAGACACAAGAGTTGGATTATTTTCCTCAATTGCGGCCCGACAAAGAATTAACGCATCATTCATGGCACGTTGTTTTTCTAACAGTCGAGTCACCATAGCTTTTACCTAGAAGATAATGTCATATTATATAAGTAAATTACAATTTACATTATGACCAATATAAATAAATGTAAATTGCTATTTAGAACATACCTGGCTTATGTTGAATTGGGTTGATTGAAGTTGTTTGGTTAAATTATCCAGTTCATTTCGATTAGAGTCATATTCTCGTTCTAATGCCATTTCTTCGTCTTTCAATTTTTGTAGTTCAGAACGTTTCTGATTCAATTCAGACTCTTGTTCGTTGATAGTGTCTTCTTGTTTCTGACATTGTTCTCTAATTTTATTCACCTGTATGATATAAAACAGTTGTATTATTTTTAATATAGGACAAAAAAGACAAATGTAAAATTAACTGAGCTCAGGGATGTGTATAAAATCGTTTGAAAACAAATTACAAGTGCATTTAAGAAAACTTAAAGTAATGACATCACAAATGATATTGAAAGAAAAATATAAATTAACTTAAAAGTACATGTAATAACGAACCTTGAACCTGGTCTCTGATATATCTTGATTTACTTTATGCAGGGCATCATCAACATCACTTTTCTTTACATTCGGATATGAGCCCAGATACAGATAATATTGTATTTAATTTTTTGTTTTAATGTTTTCAACCATTAGTTTTTATATATTTTAATTATATTTTGATTTTTGATAAGATAGAGATGGAAAAGCCCAATTGATTAGAAATACCATCAAATCCAAATGCCATAAAGTATTAGAAAAGTGCAATTATGGATTTACCATATAAAAAAATATAAAAAAAGAAAATAAATTATCAAAAAATAACGAATGTAGGAAAGCAAATGAATAAAATGATAAAATAAATAATTAAAATCTCAGCTTCCAATGATAAATGTTGATTGTTTAAACTGTTTTCATTAATGTAAAGTAAATTAACTACTCACTTGGGCTTTCAAGTCATCTAATCGCTTTTGGGCCTCTCCTTTCTGATTCTCAAGTTGTTTAAGTGTTGCTGTTAAAGTATCCAATTCACACTGAAATTGTAATACAATAAATATAATTTACAAGATAACAAATGAGTGAAACCATGTTAAATAACTTACTTGTAAACTCCTGACTTCACCACTTTTAATGCGAATGTCAGCTTCCTTCTGGGCAATATCGTTCTCAAGTACACGACGTTCTCTTGCTAGTTCCTCAATTTCTTTTGAAATTAATTCTAACTCTGGATTTGTGTAAGCCGGCTGTGCTGGTTCCGGGTCTAATAATAATATATCGGCACTATCAGCCTTAGTCCGAAGACTAGGTGGAATCATATTGGGTGCCAGTACTTCAGGAGGATCGACTCCACGTTTTGCACGTTCTACAAACCACATTGCCAAAGCGAATTGGTCAGATGTTAATTTACCCAATTGCTTTGTATCACACAGAGACCAGATATGAGCCAAACGTAATTGTGGTAATCCAGATTGTAAGAATACATCTTTAATTTCACCACCTGATACAAGACCATCTTTGTCCTTGTCACTGCTGGCGAATATTTGATCGTATCGCAATTTTTCATGAGGAGTGACCACCCAATCAGAATCATCGGTAATGAGTAAAGGTGTTGCCTGTGGAATCAATGGCATTTGCGTTGGTAAAGGCGGAATCACTGGTGGAATACGACTAACTGGTGGTATTGCACATGGAATCGCTACTGGCAATGGCGGTACTGGTGGTGGCGCCATTTCTGCTGGAAACTCAGCCACAAAATCTGAACTACTACTTGATGCTTTTGGTCGCAATAATTCAGCTGGCAATTCAGTTGGTATTGCCTTCTTATCAAGCGCTTGATACACTAAATGCATGGCCTGTGATTCACCCACAATTAAAAAAAATGCGTTGGATTTATTAAAGCATGACTGTTCAATATCCATAACAATACTCAATATCCATAATACATACCACAATGAATTCATGTTTATCTAAACTGCCATCTCTGTCTTGATCAGCTAAATCCCATATTTTTCCTAATGTCTCCAATGGCAATTTTGAGTCCATCAATACTCCTTTGACTTTATTGCCTGGTATTAGACCTTCAACCGGTTGCAATGAATCAAATAATTTTTCATATTTCAAACGATCTGCTGGTTTAATTGACCAATCAGTAGCCGCTGGCGATACTGTTTGAATTGATGATTGAATAATCTTAGGTAAGTCGCCCTTAAAGAGTATTGGTGACACACATCAATATAACGAATAATCACACTTTCAATTGCAAATTCATATCTCGATTACTTACCACTTTAGGTGGATTCTGTGTTTCCATGTGAATATTTTTAATATTGATCGTTTCACCAGCTTGAGCCAAAGCGACCAGTTTCAGAGCAGTGAAGAACCCCTTTTTATCTAAATGCCCTCTACCGTTAGGATCGGACAAATCCCATATCTGGTAATGAGATGTAACCACAAATAATTATAACTAATTGAAATTCACAACGCAATCATATTGATTTAATGAATAACTTACACGACTCAATACAACATCACTTAACGTCGATTTCTTCAAGAAGCGTGCTGCATCCATTGCCTCAATGATCCCCTTACCATGGGGATCCATTTGCTTGTAGTATGCCTCGTAAATGGCATTATGTTTCCCCGAAACCTAGTCAAGGAGACCAAATACCAAATACATTATCAATTAATAAAGTACACTCTCCAATGGAAAATCGATCGAAATTTTATCAGTTTGTTTGCCAATCAAATATCAAGGCAGAATTTGCTAAGCTGTAATACACGGTGAAATGCAGGTAACAACTAATAAGTCGAATAAACTTACATCCATTCTTATACTGTCTATTGCCACACTTTCGGTAACACTGCTGGTATTCAATTAACACTTTCAAATTTATGGAAAATTGCAATTACTATTGATTTTTTGCGTCAAATTATTGAAAATATTTACACCCAGGAAAGTTTCAATCCCGAGATAGGAAAAATGTCAGAAAAATGACAGAAACGATTTGGCGCATGCTATTAGCCACCAACGTCTGGTACTGCGCAATTTTGAGTCGTTACAATTTAGTATTAATAATTAATCTTTTAATTACCAAGTGGATTCCACTTGGTATTGTTATTTTGGAGCAAAGGTTGAATTGATTAGTTTTTAATGAATATTTTCAAGATCACATTGAACTGGTCAAAACCGCAAAGTGAGTGAGATATTGATCAACAGCTTATAGTCTTGTTTTAACCATCATTTTATTGTTGACGTCTAATTACATGAATTTATTACATTTACAATTTACAAAAAAAGAATTCATCAGTTTAATCATTTACTGGACCAGTAAAATGAAGAAACACCACCAGATGTAAGGTGGTTGTTTACTGCCCTCTTCTTCTTCCATATTAATCAAAACAAAATCATGTGGCGGCATTGTTTTGATTCATGCTGAGTTACTGAGTGATACATGATACAAGTACCAGTCTTGCAATTTTAATGTTTAATGAATTCTGTGCGATAAGGAACACAGCACAATTAGACAAAAAGAACGAGACTAAAGGTCGTTTATTTGAATAAATTGGTGTAGAAAAGTAAAAATGTATACAGACTGGTAAGCATAAAGTGGTTAATGGCGTTATGGATTAGCGGACAATGTTATAATATCGGTATATCGTTTCAGGAATTGTCGAGTTCGAAATGGCTATTCCCGTAAGAAGTATCTACCCCTAAGTAGTGCAGGTACTAATCATCCATTGAAAGAAAAATCAGTTGGAATCTTAAGTGCTGTGAAACATGATTTAAATAAATTTAAGAATGGCAATGGTCAAACAAAAGCTCCACTGTTTGATCCCATAAACTCGGTGTTTGATGGTGACTCGGATCCATTGACTCGATTTGCTATGCAAGATGAACTTGGTTTCACCGATCCATTAACAAGTGCTGCACATGATAGAATCGACCAACTAGATCGATTTAATAAGCCTAGTCAAAAGTCTTCTAGCGAATTAGATAGCATGATGAACTGGAAATCGAAGAGAGGAAATATTTTAACACAGTACACTACTACGGAGCGCCTTACAATAACAACTAGTTTCTTGAATGATGGTGAATTGTCGAAGAACCCCAATGTGTCGGAAAAAGTGAAACACCGTCTTGAACAGCTAGATGATTTCGACGAGTGTTCAGTCAGACAAATGATGAATTTGACTCAACAGGAGTATACCAGCCGTATTGAACAATTGAACCAAGAATTGGTGGTAGCATGGAACAGTGACCAACGAGTTAAAGCTCTTAAGATTGCCATTCAGTGTTCGAAGTTATTGGCTGATACTTCTGTGATTCAGTTTTATCCAAGTAAATTTGTGTTGATTACTGACATTCTTGATATCTTTGGTAAACTTGTCTATGATCGATTACTGTGCAAGTCTGATAAGCCAGAAGAAGCGAAAGCTACATCAGAAGCAGCACGTGAAACATGTTTAAATTGGTTTTACAAAATAGCATCTATACGAGAGCTGTTGCCACGATTTTATGTGGAAACTGCTATACTGAGATCATATACTTTTTTATCTATCCATGAATATAATGAGGCTTTATCTCGCTTATGTAAAATGGTTCGTGGAATTGGAGATCCATTGGTTTCAGTTTATGCACGATGTTATCTTTGTCGAATGGGTGTTTCTTTGCCGGCAAATCGTTTATTTTTTCGAGATAATTTTGATGATTTCTTGTTAAGTTATTCAACTGTATGCGATTTGTGTATTTAATTGAAGATTATATTATTATACTTTGCTATGTTTTTAGGTATTTAGTAAGAACACACAATCGGAATTGTCTGGCCAACGTATGACACTGACTAATTATTTATCCCTATACTCACCGGCTATAGAATGGATGCTACAAGGATTTAGTGTCTATTATACGTCTGAAGATTTAACAAAAACGGTGCAGCAGTGCAAGAAGATCAATAATAAGTAATTTAATTTGAATAATTCTATTACAATTAGATTTATGATTCGTACTTTTAGTGGACTGTTATTGCTATCCATAATCACAGCATTCCCAACTGAGTATTTATGGTCTAACATCAGTGACATGATTCAAATAATAAAGGGATTTGAATCAAATGGAATATCACAAAGTATGTTGTTCAAGGCATTAGGAACACGTTTTATTCAGTCAAATTCATCTGGAGATTTGGGATCAGAGGATGTTCATATTTTGATGAAAATATTTGAAACCCTCACGAATCCAGCAGATTACATTCATTGTATTGACATTTGGATTCCCTTATTTGCATCTAAATTGCAGTTATCCGATATAGATCAGTTATTGGGAAATATTGTTAACCGAATGAATAAGGAAAACTGTTATGAATCATTTTATACCGAGTTGCAGCAAATTGCCCATAAGATAATGACCAATACAAACTACTTAGAGAAATTGATAGTACTGGTAAAAGAAAAATATTTTGAAGTTGTAATACTCAGTCGTATTAATATTATCTATTTGTAGCAATCATTCAACGGATTCTTGCAATTATTTCAAAAAGAATCGATAAAAATAGATGTATGTAAGACTATTTTGTCCAGCTATGAGACTGGTGTATATGATTGCACAAATGACCCCGTTCTGATCAACACATTAAAACAGATAGCAGTTACTTTAAACGACACTGTTAAGTGAGTGGAGTCCTTGCTTTCTAATTGAAATTGTATGTCATTATTTTATTATGATTTGTAGTGCACGTACATTTGAGGATGAGGTACGCCAGATAGGCCACTTAATAAGTGTATTTATAAAGCGAGTTAAGTTCAGGGATCAAGTAGAACAGCAATTAAAATTCTACGTGGACTGTCGATCATCATTTTCAAACCTGGATTCTGTGCTAGTTACATTGATACATTGTGTTAATAAACTATGTATGGATGTAAGGAAATTAAGTAATGGGCAACATACAAAGAAAACAGGAGCATTTGTTCGAGCATGTGTTGCTTACAGTTTTATATCGATACCAAGCATCACGTCTGTGTTAACCAAAATGGAATTATATTTATTGAGTGGAGAAGTGGCCTTAATAAATGAATGTCTAGGACAAGGTAATAAAGAGGGCGGAATAATAGTTATTTCTAAAAATGTAATTTTTCTATTAATATGACAGCTGATGATTGTTTCCAAGCTGCATTGAGGCTGATTCCAGAATTACCAATCACGATAGAGGTAGACGGCAAACCTAAGAAAACAGAACCTTATTTAATATCATTCCTAACAAACTATTTATCAGTAATAATTGTTAATCCGGTAAATATTTAACGCAATTTTATCACCATATAATAGAAATGAATATATGTAAATTAATTTCGTTAACAGGATAGTCCAGATCAGGGAGTATTATATTTATTCCGATTACTATTGGAAATGATTGAAAAGTATCAATTTGATTCAAACTCAGCCGGGTCCATTAATCTATACCTGAATATCTTGGAGTCATTGTGTGTTTCAAGTCAACCAGAATATCCATATCATATCGAGAATGTAGTATCAAATGATGATTTATATGGTTCCGATGCATTATTCATTCGAGAAATAAATAGTCTCTGTTCAGATATTATCGAAATAATATTAAATAAACTGAAAATACTAGGTGATAATAATCAGGTGCGGATTCAGTGTAGTATAGCAATAGAGCTGCTCATTAAAATAGTCGAAAGTGCCGATCTAAGCAAGGGAAAGATTTCCAATTTAGCATTTAATTTATGGAATTTGGCTATGAAAAATAAATCATCATTGGATCCAAATACACCAGTGAGATGAACTTACATTTCGAATTAATGACAGTTTATTCATTTTTATTGTTACATTTTAGGGAAGAATACTGAAGAAATTGGAAAATATTATGGCATTTGAACGAAATGAAGCATTGGATCAGTTGCTTGCTAAAATGAAACTCAAAATGTAACTGATATTTAAACTATAAATAAATAATATATTAAAGTAAGAGAAATCTATATAAATTCATATGAAAGTATTTAAATGTTCAAATACATAAATTAGTACTTTGAAACAGATCTTAGAGTAACCATCAACAGTAAGATGGAATAAAGAATGATAATTTTATAAAGCAATAAATAACCAAATTACATATACATATTTTTGAATTTGCTGAAATAAAATATTTATACTTGGTCAGGTGTGTGGAACTGTTGCAATGATCTGGAGTGTTTCAATGGTACGCCAGCAGTAGCAGTCATCAGTTCATTTATGAAACTATCAGAATTATGCACAGTGGTACCGCCTAATATAACTTTATAGCCAGCTTGGTTCAGTGTATGTACAGCAAACGCTTCTTCATATGTAACACCGCCAATTATAAATACAATTACTTCTTGATGTGGTCTACGGAATGGACAATCGGCTCCAATTGACGGATACATGTGATCAAATGGTCTTCCCTTTAAAATATCCTCTAATGTTTCTTTCAACAAACATGTATGTTGAGTATAAACATTTTCAACGCCTTTCAGTCCCTATGGTAATAGAATCAGTATTAATTTCAATAATCTTCAATTGATTTCGAGATACACTACCTTAATTAAATGTCTTGTAAATTTCATGGCATCAGTAATTTTAACGGAATTAAATAAATCTCCCTGTCTTGCGTGTTGACCACCATATTCTAATAAACGTGGTACGACATTCGTTGACCCACCTCTACTTTTCAGCACATTTAAGAGGCCAACGATATCACAATTTGCATGTCGTTCATATCGAAGTGAATATAAGGCAATCAATCGCAATGCATCTTTTAGATCAATCTTATCATCTCCAATTAATTTCTTTACCCTTTGTAATTGTGCTGAATGATCTGCACGACATACAATATCTTGTTCCAATTCAGATAGCTCTAACAACTGTTTTCTGCTAACTTGTAACGATAGTTCGCCAATAACTACGACATGTTTGGTTACTGTTCCTGACATTTTCTACAAAGTATTTAATAGTACTAATAAAGTCTATACATTTATGTACAATCTTGCTTACCTTAAATTGGGGGTATGTTTCAACAAACTTTTTCATATCGTTAATACTCTCTACTTTCTTTTGATTATTAGCCTGTCTTTGAAATTCATCCATTAATGACTTGATTTTCTGACCAATTTCTCCAAAATTAGCATACATGTTCTAAAATGCAAGAAAAACTTATTAAATGGGTGAGAATTACGTTGAGCATACTAATTACATTTGAATAAAATTCATCTTGATCAGCGGCCATTACAACTTCTTGTAAATCTTTTGGCACTCCTTGTATTCCAGATAGATTAATTCGATTGTTATTGATTGCGAGTAGTTCATGAACCATTGCTTGATAAGTCCATTGGTTCAATAGCGGCGTGACAGGGTCGTCACGACGATCCATTATCAATAACAATGGTGGCGGTGCACCGGTATCTTGCATTGGAAATTCAAACAATGTTGATTCCTTGTTTATTTTCTCTTGAATATGTTTGGCTAATGATTGTGCCATGGTACTATTAGCACGATATCTGATAAAAGGTCGAAACTTCAATGATAACAATAATGAAGTGATTCCTTCTACGGAACGATTTAATGCCTCAGGGGTCCAATTCAATGATTTCATGCAAGTAGGCAAACCAATTGAAAACAAATTTGCATTGACGCATAAGTAATCGGCATAAATTTCTTTTACTTCTCGAACAGATTCACTTTCGTCACACTCTGCTAACGTTTTAATATCGATTCTTGGAATGGTGTTGCTAAAATCTATACAAGATAATTAATCACATTATCAAGCTCATAAAATTAAATGATTGCATTAATTACAGATAAAATATGATCCATATTTTGGGGACTTTAGTTCGTTGCTCAGTAGAGCAATATTCTTCTTGGTGGGTCTGATGAAAACAATGCATTTTAGATACTTCATTCTTTCGTTGGAGCGACCGGAATCAATCCGTTCAAAGAGATACACTTCCTTTTGCAGCATATCGGACTGGCTGAACGCCATCGACACTATACTGGTCTGAAAATAGATAAGTTCGATGAATAAAGGTCTTCAATATGGTGAAATAATTAATCCACGTACCGTCTCCTTGTCCATTAGAAGGATTTTCATTCCTGCCCCAGATTCATTGCACATCTTATTCACGTACAATTTAATTGCCGTTATTACATTCATTTTGGTAATTTGTTCTCGAACACTTGTAAACCTGTAAGATTCCACTAAACACCTATCATATCAAGTAAAAATAATCAATTTAATCCGGACAGAAACACCTTTCCAGCCAAAGTGTTTATTTATTCGCCCATATGTTGAACGATGACATTTGGGTATTTCAAACAAACTGACATACGACTTTGTACAAATCAATCTCGATTTAAAAAGTTTTATCTGCGGGAAGTGTTTTTGTTTTCAAATTGTGAATTTTTATTCAAATTTAATTCATTTATTTTCTTTCAATATCGAATTGTTAAGTTGTTAAAATAATCTGAAATGGCTGACGTGGACGTTTTGATGGCAGAGAAGGTCCGGAATGTTGTAAATATATTCAAAATCCTTTAGTTTCAGGAATCAGTTTTTTTGTATTGTCATCAATCATTGTTTCCTAAATTAGGATGATGTTGCTGATTCGAAACTGGCAAAGGATGCAACCCACAATCCTCTAGAGGACTTGGATAATGAAGATCTATACGTGAAATATATGGTTAGTATGGAATCAATAAATATTCTTGAGTCCAATGGGATCCAAAGAAAATGCTGTCTCACTGGTGAATTCTAACCTCAACAATACTGTTACAGAAATTGAAAAAGACACTGGAATTTCTCCAAGTCCAAGAGGAGTACATCAAGGATGAACAACGTAACTTGAAGAAGGAGTACTTACATGCCCAAGAGGAAGTGAAACGTATCCAATCTGTACCATTGGTCATCGGTCAATTCCTCGAAGCTGTAGATCAAAATACAGGAATTGTAGGTTCAACAACCGGCTCCAATTATTATGTGCGCATCTTATCAACAATCGACCGTGAATTATTGAAACCTTCAGCCAGTGTAGCGTTGCATAAACATAGTAATGCTTTGGTTGATGTGTTGCCGCCAGAAGCGGATAGTTCCATTGCTATGTTGCAGCCTGATGAGAAACCAGATGTCGGTTATGCTGATATCGGTGGTATGGATATGCAAAAGCAGGAAATCCGTGAAGCTGTTGAACTGCCACTAACTCACTTTGAACTTTATAAGCAAATCGGTATTGATCCTCCGCGCGGTGTTTTGATGTATGGTCCACCAGGTTGTGGAAAAACTATGTTAGCCAAGGCTGTAGCTCATCATACAACTGCTGCCTTTATACGTGTTGTTGGTTCTGAATTCGTTCAAAAGTATTTGGGTGAAGGACCCCGAATGGTACGTGATGTTTTCCGCTTGGCTAAAGAGAATGCACCAGCAATTATATTCATTGATGAAATTGATGCGATTGCAACAAAACGTTTTGATGCTCAAACAGGCGCTGACCGTGAAGTACAGCGTATTTTGCTAGAATTGCTTAACCAAATGGATGGTTTCGATCAGACGACGAACGTAAAGGTTATTATGGCAACAAATCGTGCTGATACATTAGATCCAGCCTTATTACGTCCCGGACGTTTAGATCGTAAAATAGAATTCCCATTGCCAGACAGGTAAGATACGTTACATGAATTCATTGATTCTTGATATTAATTGCATATTATTATTGGTTTCAAGGCGACAAAAGCGATTGATCTTCTCTACTATTACTACGAAAATGAATCTATCAGAAGATGTTGATTTAGAAGATTATGTTGCCCGACCGGATAAAATCTCTGGTGCCGATATTAACGCTATATGCCAAGAAGCCGGTATGCACGCAGTTCGTGAGAATAGGTGAGTGTTGTTTATTTTTAATTATTTTCTTAATATTAATTGAGTTAATCTGAATGATTTAATCATCAGATACATTGTATTGGCGAAGGACTTTGAAAAGGGTTATAAGAATAATATAAAGAAGGACGAACAAGAGCACGAGTTCTATAAATAAGCAGTTCGTAATTACTTGGAGATTTATTACTAAGATTTTTAATATTTAGTTCTTCTATTAAATGTTTTATTCACAATTAAGTGTGTCTCTAAGCAATTGTTTGTAAACAAAACTCTAATCCAATACTAATTTGATTGGAGGACGAGAGACAATGACGATATTGTAAGAATGCTGGTGTTGAAGTGAATAAAACATATAAAATATTTTTTTTTCTTATAATTAAATGTGATTACATATAAAATGAGTAGAGATAATTCAATTGTTGTCATTAAAAATTTCCACTTACAAGCAATCAGTGGTTAAGTAATTTAGGTTGAGGTTTACATACATACATCATGTACATGCAGCTAATGGATAATGAAACTGAATGTGTCCAATGTTCAGTGGTGATCAATGCAATGACAGTGGTCATCCATACGTTCTGTTAGGGGACTTAATAATCATATTGACGTCAGACGATTTCTTTATCTCATTCCCTCGTTAGCGAGTATCTGATTACGTGGGTGATTGGTTACGTCCTTTTGTTACGGTTTTTCATATAATATATTTTCTCTTACTTGATTATACTACTGGCCATTATTAATTGTACACCTAAATTTATAACTGAGTCATAATATACATATACAGTGGTGGATAGCGGTTATGATGGGGATATAAATGATGACCTCAATGGCCACACATTTGGATTAGATGGAGTAGTTGAGCCATTGATGGATTGACCAAAAAAGGGATTGCGTTAATTGATAATCGGCACCGTGGTGTGAATTGGCGGATGTCATCGGGTGAAGTTCATGGGAATAAAATAAACTTTGCCAATGTTATTGGATACATACAGTCAGTTGGCACAATATAAGTAGGATACGCTGATTTGATTTTGACATTGATTCTGCGCATTTCTTTTAAAACCGACGCTTCTTTTGATGAATTTCTATATAGTTTTAGGTGTTTGATAAGGATTTTCTACTTTACCACCTACTCTTTTATGTTTTACTACGTAACCATAAACTAAAGTATTGATGTGGATAACCGTATTGCTTCAAAGTATTACTGAGAGATTATGATTTGTTAGTACATTCAATTAACATTAAATATTTTGTTTGTTGTTGGGATATTAACAACATAGTCATTATGTTAGAAGTTAGATAAAAAAACTAGAGAGAAATATGAAGCCTAATGAGCATTGAATATAATTTTTCTATTTTTATGTTGTGCGTTTGATAAGAATATTGTATTTTAGTTTTTGATTGATTTGTTTGATGCTAAAAATATATTAGATAGTAATCATTTTTAGATGTTTCAAATACCGGTAAGTCGTCAACATTGATTTAGTCTTGTGGATGTTACTCAGAATATTTTGGTGTTTTTGTTATATTACACGACGGTTGGTATAGTATGATTCTATTGATATTTTAGCGCCGACTCCTTACCGTTTCAGCGAAGTTTTTTCTTTGGAAATATTGTCCTAGTTGAGGTAAAGTTTGATTGAAAACACAAAGTATGCAAATAGTATAATTTTCATCCTGGCAGAATGCGAACACATCAAATCAAACGTTACTAAAAGTTCTTTTTTTTAGGTTGTTATTCTTTATTTGTGTTTGGTGTCTTTTATTTATGGGGTCCAGGTATTGTGTGGTAGAAGGAAATTGTAATCCATTTAGAAAATTAAAAATGAATTTTTGTGAAATTAATTTTGATTTGAGTTTCATCCTTCTGTGAATAATTTATTGGAAAAGAATTTAGTGAAATGTAAGTGAATGTTTAATAAGTGATTAAATGATTATGGTTTAGTATTTAGGAAATTTAAATCTGCACAAATTAAAGATACATAGAAAATTTAATATTTTATTGCGCCTATTCAACAGAGATTTGAGACTAGACGGAAGTATAGTATATTTTATTTCTATTACTCTGACGGGGTTATTTTTTTTTTGCTTGTGTGACACGAATAAACGGGGAGAACAGAGTGTAGAATACCCCAAGGGTGACTATTAAATTGTCTGGAATTTCTTATTTTCTATAGTGTCATTGCACTTGAGTGTGACTTAATACGTATGGTACTAAATGAACTAGTAGAAACTGAAGAATTTTTTTTTTGTAACTATTCCGTAATTTTTCCTTTTACGTCAAATGAAAAATATTTGCGATGGTAACCATCATTGATTGATTTTTTATTTCTCTATTCACCATTCTCTGACTCTTTTTTTTTCTGTTTTTTGGAGTCCTATTTCATTATTTTAATTTATATTCTGTATATGAACATAGTTCAGTATAGTGATTCAAATAATCAATCTGGTGCTAGTTTTAATGATTGGGTCCAATGGACATTTAAATGCTTACGCATGGAATCTCCCGAGTATTGTAGATTTACGAACATATGAACGAGATAAAATATTAGATGATGGTTAACAATTGAAATGGAGAGAAAAAAAAATCACATGCATAGATGATACTCTGTATTATCGTTTATTGTACATTGTTAATTATGTTATATATTTTGATTTTTAGTTCATAGCAGAGAATTTACGTGCGTAAACCATGATCGGTATTTAAATGAACAATTCCCGACGTTTTTTTTTATGTATTTTCAGTTTCGGTGGAACGCGTATGTTGTTTAACAATTTATTATTTTGTTGGTTGTTGTTGTTTCTACTATTGTGGGTGAAACAGAGACACGAGACTGTTGTGGGTCGGTTTGGGTGTATTCCGTTTTCATTATATTCATCGCTGAGAGTTTTGCCGGAACGTTAAAGTAAATTCAGTACGATTTGAGCCACCGTATCATATAGGTCGGGTTTGTTAACGTATTTCATATTGTTTTGTTACAAATTATTCGGATTTGATAGTAGTGCGGCGGTCTAATAAGAATCCAGTTACTTGAAGATTATGTAGCTGATAAACGTACAAAAAGAAAAAAAAATCATTTAATAAGAAGAGAAGATAATTATAATAAAATACAAACTTTATTTAGTTCCGTGTTGAATGTAAGTTTAATTAACTAGTTGAAAATAAAAGTGATTTAAATTCATTTCAATGTGTGAATATTGAAAGTTTTCAAAGTTAATATTTTGGAAAAGAAAAAATAGGTAAATGTTCTGAAAACTTAAGTGTCAATGGTGGATAGAAACTTATCATTCTCGATTTGTGAAATTAAAAATAAATAGAAAGAAATGCCTCATAGTTTTGGTTCAAAATAGGATTCCAAATTGAAATGAAATTCATTTTCACTATGTCACCTTAGAATTGAGTTAATAATTTTTTATTTAACTTTCACACTGAAATTGAAAATGTAAAATGCCTGAAGATGAATTCAATGATGATGATGATGATGATGATGATACTTTTACCTGTATAGAAATGTTATTAAAATATTGATTTTATTCATATCATCCATACGTTTGATGATACCATATTCATTTTATTATTTTGTTTTCATCATCTGGTTTATAACTGTGATTCAATCACACACAAATAATAGCCAAATACTGAGATAAAAATAATGAATACGAATCGGAATAAAAGCTTATAATAAAAATTAGTGTTTACAAATTGAACGGTGTGGAAAACACGTATTTCCATTAACAAAATTCCGATATAATTCTTTATATTTTTATGTTACACTCATAAGACTCAATGATATTCAATATGAAACCGGTGAAATGACCTATACTTTACTGGGCTATGATTCTTCTCATGGTCATATACGGTGTGTGAACGAGCATTAATCATATTTATTTTTTTTTCTGTGTTTTATAAATGAATACTGAAATTTAAATAACCGAATGATTTGCACGTTTATAATTTAATAAAATATTAATTTTAGAATAAATTGTGAATGGTTGGTTAGTATATTTTTATCAGTAAATTCTAATTGGAATTGAATTTTGTGATTGACGAGTATTTCGTTCGTTGTGTAAGTGTATGAAATCAATGGGATTATATTTGTGTTAAAGTTACCTTATGGTTGAGTCCATAATTTTTATGGAGACAAAATGATTGGAATAAATAAGAAGAAATTAATTTAAAAATAGAATGATTTATGTATAGCTATTGGCATATTTGATTTACGTAAGGTCATTAGTCCAGATGCTATTATTTATAAACGGGATTTCCTTTTAAATACAAAATAATTATTGGATGTCTTATGTCGTGTATTACCTAAATTGGCATAAAAGTAATTGGCTTTGAACAAATCATATTTGTCTGTTATAATTGTGAAAATTTTATTTGGTATTCTGGTTATTGTTCAACGAAGTAAAAAGTGATGATACATCACGGTAGAAGTCCAATGTTTAACGAATAAACCATTTACGGAAATTTAATATTTTATTATAAAACAATTATGTTGATTGATTACTTAATACAAAACAATAAACGTTTCATAATCTATGCAATAAAAGTAACAGTCTGATTTTTTTTTTTTTACCTATACAAATTGACGATATATAATTTATTATCAACATTAATCTGAAATGCATGTGATATCAATTGCAATTGTCGTCATTCGTTCACTTAAATATGGTTCTTTTAAAACTCCGTCTATTTTATTTTTGTTGTATTTGCTGTTTCTTTTCAATTGAACAAAAAAAAATTATGAGTAAAATATTCATTGCAATTATATTTTTGTTGTTGCATAAATGGCAGAGAATTCCATTGTATATGATTAAGTGGAATAGATTGTTGGCGACACACCAACCGATTAGGTATTTTTATGCTCACTGTATGTGCTCACCTCTAATTAATGTGTGTTTTAATTTGAAATAGTTCTAATGATATTTCGACTATTCTGTCCATTCATAAACAAAAATTTATTTTCAGTGAATATTTTTCATATGAAATATAAATAATTCACCGTTTCTGATAAGATATAATTAATTAATATTATATATTCCATGCGTAAATCATAGAATAACAAAATAGAAAACAAAATTTTTTGTATAAAAACAACATGTATTGAGTGAAGAGTAACATTTCGGTTAGTTTTCCAATTTTCCAATACGTTGATTTGATTTCATAGGAGAGGCATAAGCCTTTTCATCGTTTATTTGTTGTTGTTGTTGTGTGTGATATGTCCGCTTAAGTGGGTGTACTTGAAAAATCCAATCCGCTAATGTTGTGCGATTATGATAATAACGTGTAAGGAGATGCGGAAAATGAGAAAAATTTCACATTATTTATGCCGAATCAACTGGCACAAATCCAAAAAAGCAAAAAGAAAATTATTAAATAAACTAATAACAGCAAAAAACCTGAAAGAATACAAAACCTCATTAATCCAATTCTTACAATATTCTCACGATTTGATTGCTCATAACATACGAATGTTCTTACGTACAACGTTACATACACTGACTCTGATTTTATTTTGTTCTGTTTATTTTAAAACATTTGATACCGTCACATTCGTAATTCGCAATGTTTTACAATTTTTGTTTTTATTTTATTACTCAGTGAATTACATTTCAAGTGCATTAACTGCAAACATATGAAACAAAAAAAAAATAAAATGAAAAAAAAAAAAACAAAATCAGTGAGCACAACAACAACTAGATATAAAATTTAAAACGAATTATTCAACTTGACTCGTAGGAATTTCAATTGTAAAATTCTAAACAACATAATGTACAATGGGTATCGTTCATTAGTTCAAGTTCAGTAGACGT
Organism: Coboldia fuscipes; assembly: GCA_001014335.1. NCBI lineage: Eukaryota > Metazoa > Arthropoda > Insecta > Diptera > Scatopsidae > Coboldia > Coboldia fuscipes. The sequence continues at coordinate 28,486 of JXOR01000971.1, read as the reverse complement.
TGAAGCACAGCACTCTCTCTCTATAAAAATAACTTTAATCGTGTACAGTAGTTTACTTGGTGTGTTAGATGTTCTTTAAATAAATCAAAAACGGTTTTCTTTCTATTTCCAATTGAATTTTGAATATTTAAAAATAAAGAAACACGCTCATGAAAATTGTGAATTTTTCCTTAATTAAATGAAAAACTCAATTTTTAATCGGGTGACACGGATCATCAGATGATTCATCAATGTGAAAACATAATAAAAAATATTCTTTTGTGATTTCTTAATTTGGTAATTTATTTGTCTTTTTTATTCATAGGCGAATATCGTTTGACTAATTAACTTGAGTGGTGTTTTGTTGTATTTTAATCGTTTAAATAAAAAAAAAAATAAATTATATTATATCAACTTCATAATAAGTGTGTATTGATGAATTCGTAAAAAGCAATCAATAATGTGACGTTAATTACAAGTGTACCAATCCATAAAGGTGGTAATTTATTTATTATTGAAAATACAAAAAGAAATAATAAAATAGTTTATTTTCATTCAATCTGTCATAGTGCTAAAACGTTAAACATTCTTTCACAATAAAATATTCACAGTGATTTGGAAATTATGTATTGGTATAATATAAAACAGAGTTAATACTGAATGAATAAAAGAAAAAAAAAGTAATAAAAACTCATATATTAGCAGTTACGTATTAAAGAAGAGAATAAGTAAAAAGGTGTGTGATGGATTACACGTGCATGGATGCGTTAGCATCTTGTGATCATATAAATTATCACAAACAATTTATTCGGAGGCAATGCCATTCATTTACTTATAATTTAATCATTATACAGTGTTAAGTATAAGTAAATAAGTTGTGTTTTTGATCAGCAGCCTCCGTACAGTATTTCTTTAAATTATAATTCTGCCTATCGTCTATTATATGCTAATTAAGTATCAAAGAAATAGTGATTTAATAAATATAAAAATTAGTGAAATTCAACGGAAAAGCAAGAAAGCTAAATAGAAGATTATTTAAAACGGATAAATTAAACCAAAAAAAAATAATTTAATAAAAATGGTTGATCGTGATAGTGGAATTGTGAATCAAACATCGAATACAATACGTCAAAATAGTACAGCATCATTGGCGTCTACAATCACTTGTAGCTCCGTAATGCCGACATCAAGTATTGGCTGTAATCAAACGAATTTACCAGCTGGTGGTACAGGAAATGGTAATGGTAATGGAAACAATGGCAGTATGTCTAATGTATCCGGTGGTATTAACCGGCCGGCAACAAAATGTAAGGACATTCGAGTCGGTTTCTATGATATCAAGGAGACAATTGGTAAAGGAAATTTTGCTGTTGTTAAACTTGCACGTCATCGAGTTACTAAAAATGAGGTGAGTTTTGTATATTTGAAAATTTTATTTAATAATAGTTGAGGTAGATTAAAGTTATTTAGTTCAAGCTTTTTAACGGATTAAAAACCGATTAAATTTGACTGTTAAAAGTTCAATTTTCATTTGAATGATTCATTGTATGTGGGAGCAATGTCTTTGAGTCTATCAAAGTTATATAAACTGGGATCACTAGAAAATCCATTTATTAATGGAAACAAAGAAACACCATTTAATGAAACACACGCAATATAATTCGGTTATTTTGTATAAATATAATATTTGGTGTATTTATTATTTAACACTCGTGTTATATATCGGTGTCTTATAGTTATTTTGAATAGGAAATTAACAGAAACAAAAATAATAATAAAAAAATTGGTTCAGTTTATGCGCGTGTCCAAATGGATATTTTTGGGAAAAACAATTGAAATTGTAATAAAAAATTGAATAAGTAAAGAATTACACAGCTTTATAAACAAATGGGCCAAAGAAAAATTTATTATGTGAACTATGTAATAAGAAACGTATCAATAGAACATTGAATCAACATAAATTAACCATTAAATGGTAGTTTAATGGTACTGTATAGTGAACCACTTGATGGTTCTCTGGTCTCAAGAATGATCAAGAAAAGGATTGAACTTTTATTGTATTCTTATTATTTAACGGTTTCGGTTTCCACAAATTAATTCTGTTCATGTTTCACGCGTTCAAATGTTTTTTTTTTTACGCAAGTTCATTAATTCCACCTTTAATAAAGAAACGATATTGTGAAATATGATTATAAGTGGCATTGTACACCAATTGTTGTATGTGTTATTTGTGTGAATAATACAATTCTCAAGTGTATTTTGTTTTTACATTTAAATATTCTTCAGTTCATTTATGAATCGTTTACTATGAATCTATTGAATTATTTAAACTTGTCTATCAAATATTTCATAATAATGAGGTAAAACAATATCGGTGACTGGTTCTTTTGTGTTGATTAGCTCACTTGGTATTTAAAAGATTATTTTATTTTCTTGAATCTAATGAGGACATAATCATTACTATGATATTGTTATGACACCCAAAGCAAGATGCTGACCAAACATTAATTAATGAAGTGATGAGAAGAGCTTTTTGTTTGTTTGTTATGTGTGACTTTATTACTCCACTGTTAAATGTTATTTTATTTTTTTCTTTTACAAATCACAATCAAAATTTTTTTTTGTTAAGTTTTTTTTCCATTTCTTGAAGAAAAATAAAGAAGAATTCATTTTGGAATAACATTTAAATGAAAAAAACAGATTAAATAGTTGAAAAATAAAAAAAAAAAATTTCATTGAGTGATAATTTATAATTCTCACGTGAATATTATTTTTCCAGATGGTAGTTAGTGTACGATTAGTTATTAAAATCAAAAAATGAAAAAAAAAGAATTTTCATTGGCTTAAGAAATTGATTGGGAATAAATATAACGGCAATTTTAATTACAGTATAGAGCATATACATATAATTAGCATATGCTAATCATGTGAATAATATACAGTGTTCACGTGAAAAGAAAAATAGAGATAGCAATTTATTGAAAAATAAATAAAACGTTTTTTTTATGTGATTAAAAATCTAAAAAAACGTTGTTTACATACATTTAGTGAATATTTAGTTGTTATTATTTAAATGTAGGTAACGTTAAACATTTCTATTGAAATGAATAAAGGAGTAAATACATTTAGTGTAAAATTAAAAAAAAAATAAAATCCAAAGAATGAGAATAATATTTAGCGAAAATTTTCCATTTGGTTATTTAGCGTCACCTTGATGAAGGCCATTCCTTTTAATTCAAGAGAATTCCATAGACTCTCTATTGATATAAGTAGAATGATGTTTTAGAGACGATATGACAAAATCAATATAGGGAGAGACCATTTACTTTACATAGTTTAATGGCCAGTTGGTCAGGTGATTATAAATGGTAAACGATTATTCATAATTAGTTTGAACTTTAAGACGCCACAGACATTAGGAAAAGTATAAATACTAAACACAGTGTTGTCTGTATCGAAAGATTTGTTTATGTTTTATTTTCTTGTGTCGTGTGGCATTAAATACCTTTGAATTTAATTAAATTCAATATTAGAGAATTAAGTTCTCCTTATTTGCTGGCAAAGAAATGTTTTCCTATTTTTCTTATATTATGGTAACGATGTGCCAGCTAGACATAACATAACAGAAAAGTTATTATGTGCATTCAAATTGATTTTTCTTGAAAAACGGTAATTCTTTTCGTTTAGGATTCGGAATTTATGTGAATACGTGGGTGGATAATACGGATATAATGACAGGTGAAATAACTGGTGCCATAAGATATGTATTTTTAAAACAATATCTTAATAAAACCATTACTACAGTTGGATGAAGGTGGGATCTGAAAGCACCTTAATTTCGATTTAATTTGATGAATAGGACACCGGTAATCGTAATCGGATACTTTATTCTATTTGGTGTTTCTAGATAATTTGTATCAATTGGAAAACGGTGACCTATCGACGACACATGTCAGTCGTTTGCTTTTAATTTTTCTTGAATTTCTCCATTTTTGGGTTTCATTGAAAATTTTTGATGAAATCTTATGTGATAGTGAATGAAATGTGTAATTGGAAAACACATTCTATAGCTGGCGGCTACAACATCATGAAGTGATCTAAAATAAATTTAATTCTTAATTGATAAAGCATTTAAGGGGGGTTATTCGATCATCAGTACCGTATGTGTTGATTGAATTATTATTATTTTTTTTTTTCGTTTTTGCTATGTTAGAAGTACTGTATGACATGGGGATATGACGTCAATATGCAAGGAAGTAGTTGATTTATATTTAATTTCATAGAAGTGCTTAAATGGCTGATGATGGGGTTTACTTGATGATAAGCACCTTTCGTGAAATTTAATTGAATTTTTACCTGTGCGCCTACCTCAAACCATTTATTCATTATCTCTATACTGAAACGTTTTATGTATGGATAAGGAATATATGGGGATTTTCATATATAAATATTTATGAGAAAATCATGTGTGTTTTATCGATATTATTTTATTTGGATGAATAATAACAAAGTAAATTAGTATTTTATTCCATCACAATTTTATATTTCTCACCGGTTATTATTAACTTCCTGCTGCTGCTGTTGATTATGATGATGATGATGATGCTGATGCTGTTGCCTTAGTGATTATTCATTCCAACATAAATTGATGATATTTCATATAGAATTATTATTATAATAATACACAACAAGTAAATTGCAATGTCGTAATCATTCAACTCCTGATTAATTGGAGCATTACAGATTCATTTTAATGGTCATGACCGGATTTTCTCATAACAGTTATTTTTTTTTGTATTTCATTCCAATTGGAATTGATTATTATTACCATATACTTTAAGTGAAATTTCTTTACTTGTATTTGAATTTTATTCATTGATTAGTCTATGGTGAGGGTTGTATATTAATATATTTCATGTAGTTTATGAAAATTTCATAACAATTACCAACTGAATGGAAAATATTTAATAATAAAAGTGAATATTTTAAAGGTGTATTGTAATGTTGAATATTAGACGTATAAACGTTTTGTGACTGACGTCCAACTCATTATCAGTTGGTAATAAAGCAATAAAAAAAAAATTAAATAGCGAAAAAAAAAATTTCGTGATAATACCATAATGAGAGTGTCTGGAAATACAGTCTTTATCAAATTATAAGAAATTTTATAAGACATTTTATATATTGTCTTCTCTTGTTCATTCGTTCACTTTCTGTGTATACATTAAGTGTTACTGGTAGCGGCTGGGGGGGTCATTTAAGTACACCCGGGGTAAGACGTAAACATAAGAGTAGACGTGCGGTTTGTAATCAATCTAAAATAGACGAATAAAAAAAATTACATACTGATTTCTATGTCATATAAGACAACAAATATTACAAATAACTAAAAACCAAAAAAAAAAAATTGAATTAAAGAGTCAACCGTAATTCATAGCAGTTTAATTACGTTACTATCGTTTTTTTTTTCTGTTAACGTAACAGTTAGTTTACGTCCGACCATACCGAATCTGTTACTCAATGTACTGATATATTGCTAAGAATTTAATCAATCTCATGTATGCGGACAATGTTCGTAAGCATTTAGTTGTTGTGTTTTTTTTTATACCAAATCATCTCTGGTTTTGCACTGGTATATACCCCCGGTATGACGTTGTCTTAAAACAATTATGAATTGGAACGTAATTGTATACACTCTTGGTGGCTAAATCAATTGAAAATTAGATCATTTTTACGGACGTCTGGTAACGTCAAATGGAAATATAAATCATGATTTTTTTTTTTACTTAGTTTGTATACGATGAATATTCACAATGTTTTTTTTTTAGCTGGGATTACTAATTAAGTGATAATATTAATTATTACAAGTAAATCAAATTAAATATTATTTTTATTTGATAAAGTAATAAATGTCCTTCGTAAAGAGAGGAATTCTTCGGTCAAGAGAACTTGAAAATGATGAAATTTTTTTTAATTAAAAATTATCATAACGAAACAAATGATGAGTACGTTGTTTTATATTCTTAAATCATAATTGTATGGACGCGTTTTTACTTATTTGTACATTTTTATTTATGGTGAATGCAAAGAAACCCAAATATTATAAAATCACTTATAAAATTGTCTGCAATCATTTTATGTTTATTATATGTACATATGAATTTGTGCTGTCTTTTAATTCGTGAATTGTGACGCACAATAATGATTATTTTGGTTTAAAGTACGATTAAGTATTATTCGATTTAATTAAAAATGACGAACTGAAATTCATGTAATTATGAAGTGCATATGAAATTATTTATTGGTAATAAATACATCTGGTGCAAGTGTAATATTATTGAATTATTGTTTTGGTTGCATCAAATCATAACAAAGTAGATACGAGTGTTTTCTTTTTAATTTACTTAACCGTTTTCGATTGTAGAATCAATCTTTATTGTATAATTTTTTACAATAATTATAACCCCTTTTTATTAATTACTTCATTGGATTACATAAAAGGGATTTGAATACACCACCCCCATTTAATTATATTTAAATCCAAAAATCCGTATGCTCTTGCAAAAGGATGATAATTAATTTTCACCTAAACACAAGATTACGCAGGATAATAAATCATTGTTTTAATCGAAATTATTAATTTAAATTGATTGTCTTTAATGGTATGTCAGTGTGTAAATCGAATAAGTTTTAAAGGCTATCGTATGAGAAAAATCTTAAAAACATTTAAGATGATTCAGTAATCCAGAGTTATAATATCTGACCATAAATAATAAAATAAAATGTATCGGACGTTTACTTTACAACCATGTGATCTCTTACATTTTATTTTTTTACTAAAATTAAATTCATTAGATCAGAATATTAATAGAATATTAATTGTGACTAAGTTGAACTATTAATCACACCTTAAATGAATAAATTTTAAAATAAGAAAACCAACTTTCGATCGCATTTATTGTTTAAAACAAAAACAAAAAAAAAATGTATAAAAAGCCACACAGTAATATCTGGTTAAGCATGCGGGGGGACGACAACCAAGTGTCTTTAGTTTTACGTCAATGGAATATATTTTGTATGGATTTTTATTTTTGTTGGTTATTATGTCGTTACCATTAAATGGGGTATTCCACAAAATAAAACAAACAAAAAATATTTCGTTTACATCAACGGTATTCCGTATTAATATGGAATTAGAAACAAAGCTTAAGTGCTGTTTATAGACGATTAACCTGCTGAGAAATGGATTCATGTTGTTTTAATTTTAGCCTACCAAAATACAAAAAATAAAAGTATACAACACAAAAGAATGTATAAATGATGTCAAGAAACTTGATGAAATCTATAATTGAAATAATCCCACTGTTATAATATCAATTCCATTGATCATTTCATAATTAGTACAATTGAATGTTGTGTAATGTTCCTTATTATTTATTCGATACGTTTCGTTACCCAGTTAATTAAGTAAACTGATAATTAAGTAAATGCCAATTAAGTGTACTAGAAAACAATAAAGAATAAAAATTTAAACTGATAGATAATAAATTGTAATAAATAGAAAACAACTAAATTAAGTCTTGTAACTACGGTGTAAATTAACAATCAACAATTACAAGTGGAACAAAATATAAACTGTAATTTACCTGAGCTTTCAGTAAGGTGCGCTTATGACGCAAATAAACAATATTTTATTTCAATTTATTTATTTTTTTGTTTTATTCCCATAGAATAACGTTCTTTTGTTGATCTTTTTTAGTAGTTAATTGTTGTTGGTTTTAATTGGCCTTTATGTTGCCAATATTTTATTTTAAAAAGTAAAAATCAAAAATATATAATAAAAAATTGGTATACAATACGTTACCACAAAGAAGATATATTGTTTAACATTACTTGACCTTGTTGAAACTTTAAATGGTGTTTCTGGCATTAAATTCAATCACAAGATCAACATTAACATACTGAATTAGCGTTTTACCGGTACCTGAATGGGGTGAAAACAATTATTGAATAATATTCAGAATATTAAAAGCCTTTTAGCTATTAATATAACTTTATTTACTACTTAATAATATTACACGCTCTCATGAAGTAAACATGGGGTCATATTACAGTACTGTACAATATTCAAATTTGACCTACGGTTAATTGTCTATAATGTTATTGAAGAGTTGAAACACCTACAATATACCACTTACGCATTTCACAAGAAATTTGAAAATTGAATTTACTTGTACCCAAAAAACAAATATTCAACCAAAGAGATTGAATTTTTTATATTTCAAATTTGTTTTTTTTTTTACTTCTCTTTTAATTCTATTAATAATAAATTTTCTTATGTTTACATTATATTCATTGCAGGTTGCCATTAAAATAATCGATAAATCGAAATTGGATGCTGGTAATTTACAGAAGGTGTATCGTGAAGTGGATATTATGAAGCGTTTAGATCATCCGCATATTATAAAATTATATCAGGTAATTGATAGCCATTAGCGATGGTAATGTAATTCGTGACATTAAAGCTCAAAGAAATAATCAAAATAATAAATAATCAAACAAAAAAAAAAACTCTTCCGTTTCGACGGGGGGTCGTGTTTCTATGCTTCCGCTATTTATAGGTAATGGAGACTCAAAATATGATTTACATTGTATCCGAGTATGCTAGTCAAGGTGAAATATTTGGTAAGTAGATTGCATTGGTTTAACAACAATTCAATGTTTATTGATTTTAATCATGAAAATAAAAAATTCGAATTTTAACATTTCGCCTTCTTTTGTTCTTTTCCATGAAAATTAATCAGATTACATTGCCCGATATGGTAAAATGAGTGAACGAGCTGCTAGGCAAAAATTTTGGCAAATATTATCAGCGGTCGAGTATTGTCATAAACGCGATATTGTACACCGTGACCTCAAGGTAAATTGGTTATAAATAGCTATTAATGAATTTTATGAATATGCTAATATTAGTCATCTTGCATTCTTTATTATTTCATTGTTGTTGTACTGTACTGTCCGGTATATTCTACTATATGTAAAAATAGTGTCATTCATCTGTTGATTGTTTGATGGATAATTCACAATGGAGTAACTTTACTATATTGAAAATGAATAACGTGAAAACGCACAAAACAATTTTCTTTTGTGACACAGATAAAACTTTTGTGTATTGTTTTCGGCCTGAGGTGTTATGATGGAGTGAAAACAAAATACGAAATAAATTTCACTTCAATTGAGTCATTTCTGTGTCTATGGTCTCTTTAGAAATTTATTTGTATCGCTACGATGTTTTCGCGAATAAATTTTCAATGTGCGTAATAGTTATACGCCAAGAACCATATAAAAATTAAAAAGATTTTATTTTTAAAAATCGTATATTATTTTTTAATTTATTTTCCATTCAGTATAGTGATGTTTGGTTTATATAAACATTATGTGTATGGAATTTTTCACATATTTTTCATTAGAAATACCGAACTAATGAAAGAATTTAGAATGAAAATTGCGCGTAATGATGAAATGTATGTGAAAAAAGTAAAGACGTAAATTCAATGGAGATTTCCATAAAATAAATGAATAAAGTAATATAAAAGTTTAACGATAAATTAAATGAAAAGGATATGAGATGTTTAGTCGATTAGACATTGGTAATGTGAACAATAAATTTTGTTTTACCAAGTTAATTAAAAATTGTATTTGTTATGTTTGATATTGTGTGAATTTAAAGTAATTGGTATTAAATCATCAACGTTAAGTGTCTTTCGAATTCCTATATATCAATGGGTTTTGTGGGGGAGTGAAAAAGGGAAATTTGAATGTCCTTTTGGTGTGACACAATAATTTAAAGTTTTACCATTTCTCTGAAAAGTAAACTGTTTCAAGTAATTATAGTCTGTGTTCTTTATTCAATTGTTATATGGTGATACCTTTGACATTATATTCTTGGAATTTACATAAATAAAATGAGAACCGAAAGAATGTTCATACAATTTGATAATATGTTTGTTATTTTAAATGTAAAAAATTAAGAGAAAATATTCTAAATTTATAATTATTATGTTTATTTTAGGCTGAAAATCTTCTGTTAGACGCAAATATGAATATTAAAATAGCTGATTTTGGATTCTCGAATTTTTATAAAAGAGATGAACTTTTGGCTACATGGTGTGGATCACCGCCTTACGCAGCACCCGAAGTATTTGAAGGAAAAAAGTACGTTGGCCCAGAAATCGATGTTTGGGTAAGTAAAATAAAATACCATTGAACTAATTGTAACAACGTATATCTCTTGACTATGAATTTACACATAATTTTATTCACTTATTCGCTCTGTTCACTTTGTGATAATTATAAATGACTTGTATTCTATGTACAAGGAAACACCTTGATTCAATTGCAATGCCATTACCAATTTCACAATAATCTTTTCGTAATTACGATCATATAATCGGAATATATCTAATTATAATTATAAATAAAATCGATTTACGTAATTCAATCGTACTTAAATTGTAGTCATTAAATAATTGAATAAGAATATTGATGATTCGATAATGATTTTCTTCATAATTTTTATTTCTATTGAATAGAATTCATGTTATCTTATTGGATTATGAATGAAATCAATTGGAAAGGAACTTGATGATTTAATATAAAACTCATATTGAAAATAACGACTTAAAAAATGAAATTAAATTGTTGGTTGATAAATTGATTGTTACCATTGACGTATATTCACTATGGACTCAGTTGTGTATCATCAATTTATTGATTTTATATTTTCTTGTATTTTCATTTGAAGTAAATTACGTAAAAGGATTTGAATTAAACTCCGAAACTGATTGACGAAATCAATTTGAATCTCTTTAATTACAATGAACGTAATGATATCATATGAATTAGAATGTGTAATATCCTATAGACGTAAATTGACGGTGTATTTTTATATTTACTTTGTTGTGTTTTGTATTTATTTATTTTTTTTTTTCGCCTGTAGTTTCTTGACCTAGTAATAAGCTCACATCAGTCACCCACAACAGAGTATGATTATTTTTAACGGGCGTTCGCGGTTGTTCTGTATAATCATAAAAAAAAAATTTTAACAGGAGACAATCAAAACGTAAATTTTTGTCTTGTTGATTATTTTCAATGTTTTTTTTTTTTCTATTTCATTCTTCGTTTTGTGAAATGATTTTATTGTTCTTCAAGTACGATTCATGTGTCGCGCTCAACAACCGAGTACTAACTCTAATGAGCGTTGAATTATCAGTTGAATTGTGTATTCACTGTCACCAAACATGTGAATTATTATAGAAATTTTCCACTAAATTGTATGCTTTCTTCAATTTATACTTTGATATTTTGTAATGCGCCAGAGAAAATATATTTTTTTTTTATATTTGTTGTTATACTCGTGTTATTTATCTTCCATCCAGAAGTATCCAGTTAATGCCTATATCAGGTGGAGACATTCAATGTTCAATTGAGCATTTGAAAAGCATAACAGATTATTTAAGTGAAATGTGTCATTGTGTTGTTGTTGAGATTCGATAGGAAAACTTCCACAAAATTCATTTATTATTCTACACCCAAAAGTCATGTAGATGATAATAAAATTAGTTGCGGAAAATATTTGATGGCGAATGTCTGGCCACAATTTAACTGGTTCTGACTGGTTGCCACTGATTTTTCTTGTTGTTTTACTTTTGAGGGAGAAGAGCTGCTCTTAAATAGACTTTCAGTTCAGTTCGTTTTAATAAACTTTTAAAATATTTTTTTTTTCGTGGTTGTTTTCTTTATTTTTCTTGGACTGTTTGCGTCTTTAATGACGGCATGGATTCTTAATTTAATTTTTTTTATGTTGCTTTGAATTTATTTCTTGATTCAATTTCTTCCCCTTGATGGAATAATATAATTGCGATTTTTGTGGCCACATCATCTTGCCGAATTTTTTTGTTTTAAAACAGAATGGAAAAGTGAAATGAGATCGTAATTTACAAGAAATAAAAAAAATACAAAAGTAGAGATATATACACAAGTTAATATTTGTATAATTTAATGACCTATGAATTCTAAACATTTATATCTTCTGGTTATTTCAAGTTTGGCCATAAACGTCTTTAAATAGAATCACTGTATGGTTTTTGTAGATAAATTTTTTTTAGGTATAAAGATTTTATTCATTTGTATGTTAAATATCCTTTGATCTGTTGAGTTTATATATTGTTTTGTACAGTTCTAATTCATTTTAAGTAATTGAATGTTTTCTTATTAAATTTCAGTCACTGGGGGTGGTGCTATATGTGCTGGTATGCGGTGCCCTGCCATTTGATGGTACTACATTACAATCATTGAGAGACCGTGTGTTATCTGGACGATTTCGTATTCCATATTTTATGTCGACAGGTGAGAGACATTCACATGATCTAGTTGATGGCTATTTTAGTTAAGATATTATGGTTGGTTATTTAATGGGTTATTTTCAAGTTCATTTTGTTGTTAATTATCACACAACAATATGGTAGATACCGCAAGTTATTTATTTATTTTTTGATACGATTATAAGAGTTCAGCTGGTTAATTTCATTGATTATTTATAAAGAGGTATTGAAACTGATTATTGTGTTGAATCAGTTATTTTTTTTTCTTCAATTTTTCTATTTCAAGTACCTTTAATAATACTGGTCATCAGACATTCACAATTGTCGATTATCGTTTTGTGAATGCTTTTTTATTTTGGTTAATCGTGATTATCGTTAAGGAATGAAATAACCGGTTAGAAGGAGTTTCATTTTATAAATTTAAATGGTTATAACAGTTTTGTGTGATATAAAATTTCATAATCTAATGATTATTTAATTTTTTCTAATGAAACCGACCTTTTAACAGAAACTTTTATGACGTACAAATATAATTTATCATTCTGTATGTAATACAGTAAAAATTCGTCAAACATGGAATTTTTATTAGAACGATATTACGTTGATTTTTATGGTAACTAATACTTAAATTTTTTATGTTTATTTTCATTTCGACAACGAAGAAAAACATTGAATAAAAAATAAGAACAAGAAAATTGATGGGGAATAATAAGACCTCATAAATGCGAAATTACGTTCATTCTATTCCATGTTGTTGTTCTATACGAATAAAAGAAAATCGTTTGAAAATACCAAAAACAAAAAAAACAAAAAATTAGAAAAAGGAATGAAGAAAAACATCTACGCCGGATACTGTGAATAGAGGCAAATCAACATAATACGTAACTTAGTGAAACATTTGTGATTCAATGGGCTAAATGTGTTACACCAACGATAAAGACTGAATTTAGCTCTCAGTACGGATGGTAAATTTTCCGGTACTTTGTACTCTGTGTATATGATTGTTCACAGGAAAAACTACTGTCGAACAATGTGTGAACAGAACCAAACACTACGTGATATTAAAAACATACTAAAAGGGGAGCAAATTCGAGAGAGAACGAGAACAAAATTGAGACTAAAAAAGAGCATAACAATAATAAATAAGAGAACAGAGTGAGGGAGACAGGACAATTGGCACGTAAAATAAAACTTCATTCAATGGGATGAGGTAACTACGTCATACGACCAGTTACGTCACAATGAAAATATGTGTGGTTTTATGATTCCCGTCGCTGTACAACTAAGTACTAAAGATCCAAACCGATTATGTTCATATAAAAACTCTTTGGCGTAATTTATCTTATGTGGGGGGGGAATTTTTTAGGTTCAGAATGTCTCACCATCTACTCTGTTTTGTGTTTAATACAACCACAGTCCAATAGAATTTTCCGTTTTATTTTTATTTCCAATTTTTATTACACTAAATGGTTTTTGCATTGACGACGAATACTTTATTTTATATAAGACCAAAACCATACGATACAACAACACTGTAATTTCCATTTGAATTTTCCACACTCTGCTTTATTATGAATCGTGTGAAAATTTATACGTGTAACAATTTTGAAATCGCATTTAGTTTTGAACTTGATTTTGAAAAACAAACTGAAGAAGAGCACAGTATTAAAAGAAAATTATTGCATTCAACGATTTGTTTTATTCTTGACCGTCAAATAGAAGGAAAGGCAACAAAAAAAAAAAACAAATTGTGAACGTCATTGGGTTGGGAAAACTACACGAGTCAAGAATATTTTCATCTATTTCAATATTGGGTACAATGATATTGCAATATGAAATGGTTGAGAAATTCTATTATATTGAATTGAATTCGGTAGAGTAGTTAAGTGAAGAGTTTTCAGTTGGTTTGGTATTTGGTAGGGTGGAATGGGACAACTGATGGCATGTGAACACCGTTAAAACTAAAATGAAAATCAGTTATTTTGGGGCTGGCATATGGAGTTGAATGGAATTGAATAATAAAAAAGAATCAACTTCATATCATACCATCACTAAAATCACGGCTCAAAATGAACAGGCGACACGGTGTGCCATTTTCGGAATGACGTCAGTTGAGAACTTTTTTTTTTTGGGGTTGTTGTTGTTGAGAATCGGAACTTTGGCATTCTTTTTATTCTGGTTGGTTCGTTCCAGTGTTTGGTTCCTTTGTGTGTTACATTTCAGTTGTTTGTTAGCTCTGAATGAAGTTATGCCTACCATAAATTATATGAATTTGTTTGTTAGATATTTGCAAACTTAAATCCATTTTCTACCTTGAAGACATTTTGGGAATTAAGTGGGGTAGTATGCATTAGAGATAAATGGCACAATGAATAAATTTTTTAAGAAGAAAAACTTTAATAATTTCAAGACAGAAATCATCATTTCACTAAGATGATGATATTTTCCTATTAGAACTGAATGAACCGTGTTATCTCTTGTGAATATTATTTTCATTTTTGTCGTTTGTCGTTTGCAATATTCTTAGTCTCTTGATGTTTTATGATTTGTATATGTTTCATGAAAATGCTTATACCATATGTCATTTTGATGTGCTTCATATAATTTTCCGTTTAACAATATACATCTTCCGATTGAATGAACAAACATTAACAAGCATCTTAAGACATTCAGATTTCCACAGTGGGTAGGTGAAATGAAAAGATCAGATTTTTCCATTTCATTCGTTTTCTTCTGATTTTCTGTGTGTGTTTGCGAATTTCTTTTTTTTTTTGCTGTTTGTTATTTAATGTTCACGGGTGTTGTACTAATATCTAATATGACTCAACCCACTCAATACAGACAGATTAAATGAGAATTTTATGTTTTTGTCATCTCTTTTCAGTTTAATCGTTAAGATTGAGATTCTAATTTCTTTTTTGGGATGATCTAAATGGAAAATATGAAGAAAAAAATTCTCATAAATACAGAAACACTAAATACGTTGTTAAACTTGTATGAATTCGAAGTCAAAAGGATGAAATTGGTATTTTTAAATTATCAGAGAGAAATGGAAAGAGTAGAAAATTAAATGTCGTGGGTACCTTGCAACATGGTTATTATAGAATGTCTATGGCATTTATTGAAGGTCATACAGGGAACATTCACCTACTAGAATTTCAAGTATCTAGAACAAATTATTTAAACATAACAATCAAAATTCCATTTATGTGGGTGACACCGAAGGACACGGTATTTTGGATCGTGTGTCTGTTAAAGTGGTTTTTCTTTTCAATTTTAATGCCTTTTTTTGTATTTTGTTACCAGCATTTAACAAAATACAATGATTATCGGTTCGATTGTAACATTTCTCATTGTTTTTAAAATAAAGGTTACGAAATTCAAGTGGAAGCAAGTGGTGTACCCATTTGAATTGTTACTTTATCATTAAGTATAAGTATATTGAATTGATTATAGAAAACTTTCAATGATTTTTCGTATCATTTGCTTCCGTGTGATCCAAAAAACAGAAGAACATAGAAAGAAATTTGATGAATTTTATATGAAAGGCAACACCCTTTTAAGAATATGATTAACATTCAAGTTGAGTGATACCGGTACCCGGAGGCATTATTTATATGTATTATTATGTTATGCATGTCCTGATTGAAAGGTCTCTGTTGAATACAGGAATGAACGTAAATAGCCTACATATTCTCATGATGTTATGCATAAATATTTGGTGTAAAATTATTTGATTGTGGTGGCCTAAACAGTTTTTGCTGCTGACGTCAACTGATTGAGGGAGTAGTTAAGGTATGGGTGTATGAGCCATAGTCCTTTTGAAAAGGTTCTACGATATGTTTTTGTTTCCCATTCTACTGATAAGGCGATAGAAAAGAAAAAAAACCTGAGACACAAATGTTTAACGTTATTTATTAATCCCAATGTGGCTCCTTCTAAGTAATCGTCTTAAACGGTTAGATAAACGTAAAGAATACAAACGTTTTTATGCAATCAAGTCAATAGTGATTGTGTGTATTACACACACACAGAATATTAAAAGTATTCAAGAGAGATAAATGAAATCCTGTGAAGTATCATTCTTTTTTGTCTGGATAAGATCTGATCCCAAATGTTAAAGTGAATTTCTTTTTTTAGGTTTTTCTTTATTATTTTTCTCATCACTTGGCATATTAATGACAGAGGATATTTTTTTTTTTAAAAAAAGAAATGTTCTCTCTTTTTTTTTCCATTTCATTATGGTTGTTGAAAATTGATACGAAATAAAAATTGAAATGATTTAAAAGAAGTTATTTGTGTATACCAAAAGAAGAAACGATACATTTTTGTTTAGGAATGTGGTTAAATATTTTCTACAGTGCCAAAGGGGGTGGTGGGAAAGAAATGTTTAATATTATACTCTTAGAATACTTTTGGGGAAAATCCTTTTTAAGTATCATTCGTTACAAGAGAAATAACTTGGAATTAGCCTTTGATTTCAAGTTTTTTTTTCTTGGTTAGCCACAGGAAAACTGTACATTCAACGTAAATTTCCGTTATGCTTTTTAAACGATATCAAAACCATTGAGTTCTTAGTTGAATAATTTTCATGATGAACTGTTAACGACTTGTGTGTATGCGCGTTTTTTTTCTTGCTGTTTGTCAGGAAATTTTCACTCTCAAGTAGAATATTTTGTTATTTTGAAGATTTTCTTTTTTTACTTTTTTTTTTATGAATAAAAATAAAATTGGAGCTTTAAATTTAAGACGAGAGTGGTTTTTTTTTATTTTATGGAATACAGAATGAAAGAAAAGTAACCGTTTGTTTACTGATTATTCATCTGTTTCATTGGGTTTTCATGTATTCAATGAGGGATATTGTAGGAATTTGTAACATTTCATGTTATAAACCATTAGCACTGACTAAAAAAAAATTTCATTCAGCATTTGAAATGACAGAATACGCCTTTGAGGAAAAACTGTTGTTATTGTTATCGGTATTTTTCCACCAGAATTAAAATGAGGTTTTCGTTATATTTCATTCATCTGTGCGGTTTACCATTATTTGAATACAAGTTTTTTTATTTTTTATTTTGTGGTATTCAATGTACGTCAGTTAATGCGAAACCGGGTTTTCTATAGTTAGGATAATAAAGAGTTTAGTTGAAAATGTATAACGGGCTTTCTTCTCGTACGATTTATTATTTGATATTCTTTTCAGATAAACTCAACCAAAAAATAAAAGAAAACATTATACAAAAATATTTAAGCTAAAAGAATTGAATGATCGTAAATGCGTCCGTATTTACGTGATAAAAATAGATAAAGTCCGTAAATAAAGGTATTATTAAAAATAAGTAAAAAAAAAAAGCATAAAGATGAGACACCAAAATGTTGCTAATATTAGCAGCATATTTGTCGACAAACACCTAAAATACATAAATATAAAAATTATCAAGAAATTGTAATCGAAATAAATTTAAATAATCTCTTGTTCAACGTACTTTCTTACTACGCTTTTACCGTAGTAACGTCAATAACAAGAAAAAAAATTATTAGATAAATCTTTCATTTTATGTAAATTAATTGCAATCTTATTTATTTTGTTCATTTTCTAATAGACTGTGAGAAATTAATTAGAAAAATGTTGGTATTGGATCCACCCAAACGGTATACAATTGATCAAATAAAACAACATAGTTGGATGACAGCTGAAACTGTTGATATACCAAAGATGCCTGATATAAGTGGAATTGGTGGTACATCGAACGTAGAACCGAGTGAACAAATATTAAAATTGATGAGCTCATTACATATTGATGCCCAAAAGACTAGGGAAAGTTTAAAGGTACTGCTGAATAACAATTAAAATCGATTTATTAAAATGACATTCACTCAATTACTGAATAATAGTTCAAGTTAACTAATGACGTCCTTTATATAAAATTTTTAGGCAAACTTATATGATCATCATGCTGCCATTTATTTATTATTGATGGAGAAAATAAAACCAAGATCTTTGTCCCAAGACAATTCGACGTCAATCGTCAAGGTGAAGCATCCGTCACTTGAGTCACAGCGGCGTCGTCCAAGTTCAATAGCTGAACAAGCAATGCGAACATTGGTAATTAGTGGGCATCCGCGTACAGAACATCCATTGTCACAACGACAATCCTCATTGGTATCCGAACGTAGTACAGATATATTAAATTCTCCATTACCATCAATGATGACATTACGTGAAACAAATATACGGAATGAGGGTAGTGGCCAGCAACAGCAACCAAATAATCGTACATTTAATTCAGTTATGAACTCAGGCGTCAGCTCATTAAATTTCCTTGCCCGCGAAAGAGATAATAATGCAATATATAATAGGATTAGTAATAGCATTAGGGACTCAGCGATGTTTAGTGCTAAAGAAATGAATTCTCGTATCCTAAGTATGCCCCATCGGGGTGCACCAACAACACGTCTTCCATCCACTGGCATTGATCAACGTATTATGAAACAAAGCAGTGAAGATTGTCGCCGTTTATTACAGCAGGTGAGTTTATCGTAACCATTCAAATGGTTCAGTATAAATAATATCGATATATTACTCTTTTCTTGTTGTTTTTGTAATTTGTCATTATGTAATTGAAGGTATGAGCTTACCGCAATGTTATTTAATTATATCTTTGTGTTTTGTTTTATAAATTTTTTTTTAGGCGACAGCTGTTGTTGATCCAACGCGTCAATTGAATAATTCATCAAATGCCATGGACGTAATACCAACGAATAATTTACCAATGCCATCACAACCAAATGTTTGTGCACAACCAACACCGCCACCAGCATCAAGAATATTAACATCATCAAATAGTTTTGATTCAAAATCAACAATCACCGGTTATGTACCATCAATTGGGTTTCATATGAGCGCAGAAGCTACCAAATTATTTAATACATTGCAACAGAGTCCATTACCATTGACATCAATTGAGGTGAGCGCAATTTAAATGTGTTTTTCATCTTTTTTTTTTTCATTATCACGTCACAACGTTTGTTCTTTGTGTCTTATTATATATATATTGGTTCGGTTAGTTTATACATATTTAAATACAAAAAAAAAAACCATTCTACAACCATTAAAATAATGTAGCGCACCTCAAATGAGTCCTTTCGTTATGGATCCCAATCAACACCGCTCAATTTACCGAACGAACAGCAGCATAATGAGATGTCAAAGGTATCGCAACATAATCAACATCAGCAGGATGGCAACAACAAAGAAAGATACTTGAATTTTAGGTATGTGAAATTAAGTAGAAAATTAATAGAACATGGCGTATAATTAATTAATTTTTTTCTTGTTTGATTCCTAATATTAGTGATATTGCAAAGAGTTCACAAACAAGTAAAGATGTAAATCATACCCAGCAACATGTTACATTTATGCCATCAATTGATTCATCGAATGAACAACATCGTCATTCACAAATTACACAACAGTATAGTTCGAGTACAGATGAAGGATGTGATACCGATCATGGTGAAATGGACGAATGTATGGTACAACCGACGTCAGCATCTACATCATCAGTGCCAGCACCAATGCAGAGATTAAATTCATATGCGAGTAGTAGCTCATCAAGTGGTGTTGTTACAAATTTCCATTCAAAAAGTTTAAGTCAAAATTTGAGCTGTGAATCATCTAGAAGTAATTTTTCGACATTTGAAAGTTTAGATTTGAATTTATCGGATTGTAGTGATTTGGCTAGTAGTTTACCATCATGTGCAACAACTGTCACACGAACCGAAAATGATACCAAAGATAATGGTAAGCATAATCGTCCAATAATTCGTTGCCATATGGGAATATGGTGATTTTCTTGAATATTAAAATGGGGTATTTCAATATTTTATCAATTTTATTTTTAGTATGTCGACCTGTGATAAGTGCAACAGCGTTTCATCCATGTGTGTATGTTTCAATGTCTGGTAAAGCATCATGTGCTATGTCACGCCATAATCCGATGGGAATGTATAAACATGGACCAAAAGGATGTCGTCCAGTGAGTCGGTCACCTGTTGATTTCCGGTAATATAACACAATCTGAATACTAATAGACTTGAACATGAATAAAACAAATTGATTTGAAATGTTTGTTTTCAGTGAGGGACGTCGTGCTAGTGATGGTCTTGTCGCACAGGGTATTTTACATTCACGACTGGATCATACACCAAATGATACAATTGCATTTAATAGTCAACGACTTCATGAGGTGTGCAAAGCAAAAGGAGTATTAGAATTGCATTTACTACAAAAGGAAGTGGCCCAATTAAAAAATCAATATCAAACAAATTTATCATTAGATGAACAAAATACAAGACAAATTCAACATAGTCAATTCCATGTGAATCCAAATAAAGGTATCGGCGGTGAATTTACCCAACCATCGTTATATTCAAATTTTCGTCACGTAAATTTGGTGGATACATTTTTTGGCACAACAACGGACATGAGTACTTATTTGGGCATGATGAAAAATGAATTGGGTAAACATGAGCTGAGCAAAGACTATAAATTGGATCAGTTACAGAAGCCACCATTACAGCAACAATTGTTACAGAATCGTTTGTTGTTACAGCATCAACGTCACTTATTGCAGAAACAGGCGGCCCTTGAATCATCGATTGCCCGACGACAAATGCATCGACAGCAGAGCTATAAAATTGCCCAGCAACAACAGATATTGCCACCGTTACCGTTGAGCGAAACTGATGCTGAGGATGTAATGGCATTTCATACAATTGTTGAAGGTCCCCATTCACTACCGATCACAAATGTTGGTACCGTATCGCCTAAATTAATGAAAACGTCTCATATTCAACAGACTGGTGGTGGTGGTGTTGATTATTGGACTAATTTAGCTGGTACAATGCAAACATGTAAACTGAATGAGAGTAGTGGTCTGGCACAGGATACAAATTGGGCCCATCAACCACCATTATATCAGGTATATCAAGCTAATAAGTAAAAAAAAAAATCAATAACTGATGTAAAACTAAGCCCAAAAAAATACAGTTTGATTTCATCATATTTAATTTCAATACCATTTGTTTTCTAATCTTTGTTTCAATACATTGAATTTATACAGAACAAACTAATTGGGATAAAAAAGAAAAATTTAAAATAGAAACAAATCAAACTTATTTAATTACAAATTAATTCTGTATTCATTTATATTATCTTGTACATTGCTAATAATTAGAGTATTTAAAATGAAAATTAGAATCGTAGTTTTATATTTACATTTATTCATTAAGTTTTTCATTGAAATGATTATTTTCTTTATTTTTTTTGTTTTGTTTTATTTTTCTTAAATTAAAATATTCTGTATTTGTTGGCTATTTATAATATTGATTTAATAAGTTTATCTGAAGCAGATAAATTAAACGAAAGAGAACACAAATTAACTAGTGCAATATTTTATTTAATTCATTGAATTTTAGAATAATTGTGAATGATTTAGTTAAAAAAAATTTCTATTGCTTTTAGTGAAATTGGATAAGCTTTTATCATATTTGTTTAATTTGAAATTTAATCCTATTCGATTCAAGTAATTAGTTTTCATTTACTTAAGAGGTGTATGATAAACCTCATTATTGTGGCATTGTAGTATTCTGAATTTAGAAATGAAATGAATTAAACAATTGAATTGATTCAATTAAATACAATTTCAATGTTGCTTTACTATGGAATCGTAATGGAAAGAAAAGTCTAATTTTTTTTTTATTTATATTTATTTGAATTTGTACTGTGTACATAGAAAATAATTTTGCAAATTGGGCAAAAACAAAAACAAAAAGTTTAAAAACAAAGAATATTTTTTATTTATTATAAACTGAATAGTCAATGTTAATGTGAATGATTTGTTAAAAAATTCATTTTTCTAAAATTTCATAAATAGAATTTGATACACTGTCGATTAGAGATTTAATTGGCCAAGAAAATATGAATAATTCATAAGTGGATTGTTAAACAGGATTATTTATTAATGATTGGAAAATGAATAAACACTTGATTAATGAACATTAATAAATATTTAATGTGCTTTATAGGCCATTTAACTTATAAATTTATTAGAATACTAGAGTATACGCATATCTAACTATATTAGTACATAGAATATATAATATTCAATATCATTTTCTTATTTCATTATCAAAAAAAAGTTGCAAAATACATTTATACTAAACGATTTATTTTATGTTTAATGAAAACGAACAGTTACTACTGACTATAGTTCTTATCATATTGATTTTCTATTATTAATTTACACTCAATTTAATTTATCTAATAATTCTAGTTCCTACGAATTTAAGTGAAACCGAATCAATTAATTTATAAATTTTTGTTTATTTGAATTTACCATTTCTTATGTAGTTGTAACAGTAACATAAATCACATCTAAATTTATAATGAACTAGTGAAATATACATAGAATTTTAATTTGATTTGTGTCCGTTTTTATACAAATATTCGTATGAATTAGATTGTAGACGAATTTATTGTTAATGGAAACTAATTGGATTTAGTGCATAGTATTTAAATGTTGTCGTACCATTTAAGATTTAATTAGTCAAAATATTTATGAAAGAAACATTATACCATTTACATGTTATAAAAATCAAAATTATGATACCAAAATTTTATCAACAACAACAACAACAACAACAAAAAACCAATGAAATTCAAGAGAATATAGAGAATCATTTAATACAAAAAAAAAAAAACCAAAATTTGATCAATCATCAATCATTTTTAATAATTAATTCCCTTTAAAACAATTTAAATTCTTAATTGCTTAGTTTTGGATAATATCGCTCCCATTCTCTGTTATCGACAATATTAATCGATACTAAATTTTAATTATTGCAAAACGTCTGTATCTATGATTTGTCTATTTTATAACGCAAAATTTTATTCTAGAGTACGTCTGTTAATTTATTTGCACCAGTTTGGCCAATGTCCTCTCATCCATTGTCACCGCCAATGCAGCCGCTCAGCGAAAGTCCAATACTTGAATTAACTGAACAAATGGAATCGATTTAATTTAAATAAAGTATTGATAATTTATATAACACTGAATAGAATACATATACCAATTTAACTATAAGTGATTAATTTAATTATTAAGATATAACGCGTATGTACTTGGTAAACAAAGACTGGTTCTAGTCAATTTTTTGATATTAAAACAAACACCCGAGAAAAATGGAAAAAAAAAGAAAACACATTTTTTTTATAAGAATTTCATTTTACGGAATTCATATTCAAATGACTTAATTTTCTATTTAATTTATTATCATTTATTTATAATGTTGAATTAATTTTTATTCCACTAGTGTTATTGTTTTATCCAAATTATTTATAAAATTTAATAATTTTAATATTATTGTTTCGTTTAAACTAAACAGTATAAATGAATTAACATTTAAAAGAAATAAAATAAAAAAAAAAAACAAAAGAAAATTGAATAAGATTACCTTAATAGAACTGCGACTATAATATTCTGAAAAAAAAAAACGATGATACTATATCAAATTTATTATGAATAATAATAGATAAAAAAAAAAAACTATTTAATGTGTTTAGCCAATATTATAAATATATCTAGTGATATGTATGTGTTAACTAGTCAATTTGATACCGAATTATAAAAAAATAAATTAAATTATAAATGAAAGTGTAAGTGATTGTGAGTATCGAATACTAAATTAATTTAGTATAACTAATCATCTGATAATCAATCTATAAATGACATATGGTAAACGAATCAATAGTATTGCTGATTCAAAGTAAATTAAGTAGATTCTTAGAATACCTCCGTTCGGGGGGGACAGAGACACCCGATGAAATAATCAATCCAATGAAAATGACTGTATAATAATTAAACCTCTGGAATGTGTACCAACACGTAAACGCATATTCACCAATTATTCTGTTTTATTTGTTATTTTTTTTTTACCAATAAATAAATTAGATGTCTATCACATAATGTTACTCAAGTTTATACAACATATTTATATACATACAACCAGTTATACATAAATGGAATTAATACCAATTTATTGATTATAAACATCTCCACATTCTCTAATAATATGAACAAAAAAATAATTGAAAAATAAACTGAATTTAACATTGAATATTAATTCAGAGTAAATTAGACAAATAAGTGATTCCAATAATTTTTCTTTTTTAATTTAAGAATTTGTTTTTATACGAAAATCTCACATTTTTGAATAGAATTTATTTGAGAAAAGTGTTTTTTTTTTAGAGATTCTACTTATATTATAGGCATACAATAGGTAATAGATATTATTAACAGGAACAAAACTGTTGTACTGCAATTACACATATACGAATGGCTATGCATTAGTATAATATTGTGAAGAAATTATAATAAATGAATATCGAAATCGCAATAATTGAGATAAAATAATTGTAGAATGCTTTTGATTTTTGATAAATAAAATTATACCAGAAATGCCTAGTGAATAAATTTTGGTATGAAAATTCATAATCATCATACTCATCATACACCTTTGCTAATGTTTATGTCAGAGGTAAAATTACTATTCAAGTTCTTGCAGATGTTTCTTCTTCAAATCCAAATAACGGTAATGTCAGTTATAATTCTATTGTTTAACAGACGGGACAAATTTTCATCTAATTAAAATGTTTTCTTCAATTATCCTTATGGTAGTCATTTTATTCCTCTAACTTAAAAAAATGTCCAAGATTGGAATGTGTAATTTATTATCCATGAAGGTAAATTACTTTAAATTATTCCTTCAACTTTACCTTGATTTTTTAACTAAGAAAAGATGTAAGTATTTGTGCTTGTTTCTTCGTCATCCTGGCGACGTTCGAGTTAAGTTCTAACGTCCATTGCAGTAAACTGTAACATGCTTAGTACCTGTAAAACAAAATGAAGCTTAAGTCATAAAGTGGCTGAGAAGCTTCATGTCATAAAACTCTTTTCTAGGAATATTTGAATTTATGATGTTCTAGTCATAGGTACTTGTTTCTTAGAATTAAAAATAACCTAAAAATTCTTAATTTAAAGACGAGTGGGATACCATCTATAAATATGGGACGAAATTAAATTTTCAGTCAGTTGCAAATTTTGCAGTGAATTGAAAAGTACTCAGTCAATCAGTTATACAGTCAGTCAGTTATTCAGTCAGTAAATTGTAATTAAGATGGCTCCAAATAATTCTAAAATTGTATCCGAACCAAATAAGATCGATGACAACGGATTGGAAAAGATGGAAATGATTAAAGGAAATTTGATTCGTAAAATGTATAGTTTTATGGAAAATGATGTATTTTGTGATATAACTCTCATCGCTGGAGTCGACAATTTCAAGTAAATATTTCTAATAATTCTTTGATCATTATAGGTTTTACATTTTACATTCATTTATTCCTATCCTAGGATGAGGGCACACAAAACAGTATTAGCTGCTTCTTGTGATTACTTTAATGGAATGTTCTGCGGTTTATATAAGGATTCCGAAGACCAAGAAATCGTTATGAATGATTTTGATGGTGATTCTTTAAAATCGTTCATTCATTACTTTTACACTGGTCAAATGGAATTGAAGAAAGATAATCTCGTGGAAATTGGAATTCTAAGTGATCAATACCATATTCCTAAAGTGTTGAATCAATGTTATACGTCTATGAAAAGCATCATCAACGACGAAAATTGTACTGAATTCTTTGATCATCGAGATCTTCATTATCTTAAAGATTTCTACCTGTTTGTTACTGATTATATCAATCGACAGTTTCAATCTGTAAGTAAAACAAAGAAAATCATAACATTTCAAAATTGTTACTAATTATTTTATGATTACAGGTAAAAGAAAGTGAAAACTTCCTAAATTTGAGTTATGATGGAATGAAAAAAATATTAAGGAGCGATGAGTTGAATGTATCATCTGAGGAAGATGTCGTCTTTGCCTTTGTATATTGGATCGAGAAAGACTTTGAAAGCAGAAGAGAACATATCAAAGATCTTTTGCCGCTTATTCGTATGACATTGTTAACACCAAAGGTAATTTATTATTAAAATCAAATTTATATTGAATATTAAAATACTTCTTAAAATTACAGTTTATCCAAGAATACATTCAGCCGCTGTATGAAATGGCAAAGGATCCCGCTTTAAGTACAATCATAATGGATGCATTGTATTGGCATAATTTACCTGATAAAAGTAACATATCAGTTCAATATCCAAATCCAAGAAGACTACAAGATAATCTTTTGATAATAACGAAAATTAAAGGAGAATCAACTCAGAATGTGTATTCATATTTATCATTCCCAAAGAAATTGAATTTGGTGACTCAACTGAAAGATGTCTACAACTTCATATCGTTAAATAAAAATGAAATGATCGTCATTGACAAGAACTCGGTAAGAATTTCTATTTCCATTATTTGTTTTGAGACAAAATTTTTAACATTTTTGTTAATTCTATGATTACAGTTTCGAATGATCTCCGTTGATACCAATGATGAAACAAAATTTTTTTATCCTGACCATCAAAACTGGGAGTTTGAGAATTGTTATGGTTTAATGATCAAAAATGAATTTTATACAACGTATGAAAAGAGTGTTACTTATATTATTGCACATCATGAGATACTATGTAACCACTCATTTAAAAAGTAAGTCAATTATAATGATTAAATGGTAACTAAATATTGATTCGATTAATTTTAATATTTTCAATTGTTACAGATACAACTTTGCCAAAAAACAATGGACTTTAATAAAAAGTGGTTTTAATCGACAAGTAACAGCAATGGTTCATTTAGACGAGCACATCTATTTTATGTTTGGAGAAAACGATTCCTGTACATCTTTCATGACTTACAATACATCGACAAAAGAGTGGTCAATAATTGAACAAGTTAAACGTGTCGTTATGATTAACAAGGTAAATATTCTATTAACGTAACAATGAAATTTTTTGTTATTCATTTAATTTTTCTCTTTTGTTACAGCCGATCGCATTTAATGGCACAATATATGCACTCGTAAAGAATGCTGACGGTCTTCAATCACTTAATCAACTTGATACGACAATAGGAGTATGGCGTCAGGTATCAGTTCTACCTGATGGATTATGTGATGATCTTCATCTGATTAATTTTAATAATTCAATCCATTTGGTTGCTGCATTGGACGATACCTATACAATGTTTCAATATGAATCAGCATCGAATAAATGGAAGAATTTATTCAACTTAAATATTGTTGGTGATTTGGATTCCATTGTTATTACATCTCATAATTTTGATTATTAATCAGTTTGTATGGTGGGAATGTATATTATATGATCTTAATTTTTAAAATTTTCTTTCAAAGTTTTGTAGAAATAAGATGAAAATTTGTTATTTTAAATTGAACATTTAATAAAAGTCATTCAATAAGCTTAACTGAAATAGTTCTTACTTCTTGATAGATTCTTAAGAAATCACAATTACTTTTTGTTTAATAAATTTCAGTTGTTTGGCAATAATTTACCTACCTACAATAATATTGTATGTAATTATTGTAAGATACTAATAAAGAATACATGTTTTCTATAAAATTATTGGTTATCATTTTGCTGTTCTATTATTTTTATGTATTGTATTTCAGAGATACGATCAAAATGAGATTTAATCAAACTTTGAGTAACCTAATAAGATTGTAAGCTAAAATTAAGACTCTTGAAGGAAGTATTTCACTAGAACATGTAAGATGTATTGTAAAAACAGTCTAGATCGGAGAATTGTGATCTGGTGGAATTTAATAGAATTTTATTTTGCCTGAACGATTATGCTTAAAGTTAAAACATTTAACTCGATTATCCTAAAACTTAGTTTTTTCACTTAACACTTTACTGACCAGCAATTTGACACAGAATCTATGCCGTACAATCGTCATAAAAAACGAAAATATATGTATGTCTTCGGCCATCAAAGTGTTAAGACCGTATTAAGGATTAAGGAGATTTAAATGTTACTGATTAAACTCCAACACTACTTTCTTAGTTTTATCATTCTATGTTTGTAATATCTTAAAA
>JXOR01000115.1:0-51211 GCA_001014335.1 Coboldia fuscipes | reverse complement strand
GCCCGCGGGCCGTACTTTGCCCACCCCTGCTTTAAAAGGTGGTTATTACAAGCAGAATCAGGATTGAAACATATGTGAAAAAATTAACATTGGAACAATTTAAAGGCATTCTTATAGTGTGACCGTTAGCGAGATTTGGACTCCCGACCGTTATGGTTAAACAGCATAAGAGATATTACAATTTAGAAATTTAGATAAAATTTGCTAAAATTTAGAAATAACTTATCATATTGAGAAAATTATTTCCGTCTAGACAAATACATAGACCATGACAGTAATAAGCTTGCCGTGGGAATCCTGAATCGACAAAACAATTATGCAATTTTGTAATAAAAATTAATCACGAAAATAATTTGTTGAAATTTTTATCGCCGTTTAAATTTGTGGATAAATTTTGAAATACAACATAGACCAAATTGTTTATTGAATAATGACTACCGAATCATCACCATAGCGAAACCATGAAATCTGGTGTTGCTTGATGACGGCAGTTAACCTACACCAATCTGGTGTTATGTTGGTTACATTTATGAAATAGGCGCTTAATAATTATTCAATTATTGGCAACCCTGATTGGATTCAAAATATTCCGAATATGTACGAATTTTGTATACGATAATTATGACCAAAAAGCTCATGATTTCAACATCGTAACAGTCACATATAAGCCGTTGTGCTGTTTAATAGCATTTTTTTACCTTTCGATACCATTTTTTTTTGTTTTTTATCTTTCGGTACCATTGTAAAATGCTTTTGTGTTAATTTACCTGGTGATATTAAGGTATTCTAAAATACTTGTTTTAAGTCTTTTATATTGTTTACAAGTCATAGTGGATTAATTTTATCAATTGCATAAAACTATATTATAACATGTTATCAATTAAATCTCAATACTAGTTAAATATGTTATTAAATTCAATTGTTATTCTTTTTTAGTTATATATTGGTTATTATTACTTTAAAATGTTTTCGTTGATAGTATTCATGTAGATCTACCTCCATAAGAGGATCTGAAAAAATTATATTAAAAAAATATTTAAATTCATGTTATTGTGCACATAATAAGCCTAATTTTTTAAAAGAAAAGAAAAAAATAGTTGATTGCGTNTAGTTATATATTGGTTATTATTACTTTAAAATGTTTTCGTTGATAGTATTCATGTAGATCTACCTCCATAAGAGGATCTGAAAAAATTATATTAAAAAAATATTTAAATTCATGTTATTGTGCACATAATAAGCCTAATTTTTTAAAAGAAAAGAAAAAAATAGTTGATTGCGTCATTATTAGAGTACAAAATATAAAAAAAAAACAATTAATTGGTATGGTTTTAAGTTTACGTGGTTGCTATACATACATATACATTTAATATGAACGACTGGTTTACGCGAGAATTAAATTCTCTCTGCATGTATGGATTTATATCATCTGTATTTTTTTTTATTATTATTTATGAAAACATTATTGTTATTTATTGAAACATTTGAAATTTTTATACCATTATTTGTTTAATTTTAATTACCAAATCAAGAATTTCTATGCCAATTAGCAAACAGATTGTAACGTTAGAATCTACATTGGAATTCAGTTCGTATTCCAATTTCTTTTGTGTTTTTTTTATTTCATATTACAATTGTATCAACCAAAACGTTATTGTTAATGGTCCAGCAATATTGACGTATGAACGTACAAATAATTAAAACAGATCATCAATGATGATTACTATCTCTTTTTCTTTTGGATATCTATTACATGTAATATGTATGCTATAGCTAATTATTATATATTATTGTACGTAGCACACTACATACGATAACCACACATATTGGACACTATACATTTATTTATTGCTTTTAATAAGTCGATAATTTTAATATTACTCTGTTATCAGTTTTACCTGATAAAAAAATTTAATCTTTGAATTACTTCAAATTTGTCAGAAATTTTAAAAAATTAATTTGCTTCAATTGATTGCAGCATTTTTATTTTTCCTTTAATAGTATTTTATACAAATTTCATTTAATTGGTTTTTATATTTAATTAAATTCTGATTCTTTTAGGTGATAACTTAACGAAAACAGAGGCCCTTTTTACCATCGAGCAAACAAATAACTAAATGGAACTGTGAACCAATTGAAATATATTGATTAGCAAATAGAGATAACTGAAAAATTTTTTATATAATTGTCCAATATTTTTTTATTTGTTTGCTCCAGCAATCTATCGTTATGTATTCTGAACGATATCATAAGTGAGTATGACATAATAGATAATAATAATTACTGATATATATAACAAAGACTATTTACATATTGTAGAGCTGCTAAAGATGGTTTAATAGATGTATTGAAAGAGGCAACTCGTAGAGAAGTAAATGCTAGAGATGTTGATGGACTTACACCAGTCCTTTGGGCGGCATTTGAAGGTAAATTAGATGCTTTAAAACTTCTTATTGGACGAGGGTGAGTCAATCGTATTCTATATTTGATAGAAAAAATTTATTATTGAAAATCTGAATTCTTAAATTTTAGTGGTGATCCAGATAAATCTGATCAATTTGGGAATACTGCATTACATTTGGCTGCAGCTAAAGGACACATTAATTGTGTTGATTTTTTAGTTAAATTCGGTATTAATATATATGCCCAAGATATAGATCGGCATACTGCTAAAGATTTAGCGGGAATTAATAACAGAGAGGACATCTTACGTTACTTAGATATCGCGACGACAAATCTAGAACAAAAAGACAAGTTGTGCTTTTTATATTTTAAAAAATTTTCATATTTTGAAGTAATAATAATTAAATCACTTGTAGGAAAAAAGCAAAAACTTTGAAGGATATAGCTGAAAAAAACTGTGAAAAGAAAATCAAAGAATATGTAAAGCGTCAACAAAAACAAGAAGATGAATTAGATAATGATAAAAAACCCATACCACATCGAACATCTACTATGCTAGCAGCATTTAAACATAAAATTTGGTCAAGTAATGGTAATTTAAAACAATCTATGCCACCAATTAAAGATCATACAACGGCACCTAACACCAAATTCAGTGTACTTGTTGGTGGTACTATTAACGGGAATCGAGGTGCTGTTGAACGAAAAGTCCTTCGCATGAAACAGCAAATGGAAAAAAATGGATCAGTCAACAATGGTAAATTTGTATATTTAATCAAATGATTTGTGATGAATAGTGTTATACATTTTCATATCAGATTTCAAAGTAGGTGAAATGGAAGCAAATGGAAAACGAAGTGTAAGATCATTACAAGGTGTACGACGTGATTCAGAGATTCTTTATGTTGGTACATTTAATTCAAACGATGATATTCTTAAGAGGGGTAAAATTACTGATGTATTTGATGTACAAACAAATAATGAAACTTCATTGTGTAACTCACGGATTACGAATGGTACATTATCACGATCTCTTAGCCAACCAGATTTTCTATTTAGCGATGATTCGCAAGATTCAGTTGTCAGACAACGTCCGTCTGGATTATTCGATAGACCAATGTTAGGCACTTTAGCTTTTCGGTATGATTTTATTTCTAATTATTATGATTTTAATAGCGAATAATAAAGATTTTAATACTAATTAGGCGGTCAGTAACAGCAGCATTAAATGAATTACAATCTGATTCAGGATCAGTTGAAAATGATCAATTATCAACATATAAATCAATTGATGATAATAAAAATAAAATAATTAAACCCCGTCAATTAATTTACAATGGATCAGATTCGGATGAGGAAGAAACAAGTGAAGATGATGATTCTGAAAATAATCCACCAATTAAAAGATTTTTAACAGCATGGGGTTTGGATGAACACTATCATATGTAATTAATACAATTCTGATTAATTATTAATGAACTTATTATGCTTATTTAATTATTTATTTTTAGATTTGAAAAACAGCAAATCGATTTGGACACATTGATTTTATTAACAGAAGATGATTTAAAAACACTTTCATTACCATTGGGACCATTTCGTAAACTTGTAATAGCAATACAAGAACGTAAAAATGCTTTATCAAATCCAGGTGCAATTACAGATACAAATTTATAAAGTTTAATGTATGGAGTACATATAAATAATTTCTACATAGTTTAATTAATATTTAATATCATTAGTATACATTTATTCAGATTCTTTAAAATTATTATTAAATAACAAAATAAAGTTTTATCCTAGAATTTGTTCTGAATGTAATCTTGCATACTCTTTACCTAATTCAATCAGTTCGGTATGGGTACCTTGTTCAATAACTTTACCAGATTTAATAACACAAATTAAATCAGCATTATAAACAGTTGTTAAACGATGTGCTATTACAATACAAGTACGACCAATACGTGCACAATCTAAAGCGGCTTGAACAATTTGTTCACTTTGATTATCTAATGCTGAGGTGGCCTCATCAAGTAATAAAATTTGTGGATCTCTAATTAAAGCACGCGCTATTGCAATTCGTTGCTTTTGTCCACCAGATAATTGTGCACCTTTTGTACCAAGATTTGTCTCATATCCCTGTAAAGAAATTAATTATGATGATAAAAATTAACAGCCCTTATTGACATGTTAAATTATGAAATTAACCAATGGCATTGCTGTTATGAATTCGTGTGCATTAGCTACTTTGGCAGCAGCAATTATTTCATCCAGTGAAAATGTTCGTGTATTATCACCATAAGATATATTTTCTGCTATTGTTTTATCAAATAATATTGGTTCTTGTGATACTAAACCAAATCCAGCACGTAAAATATTTATATCAAAATCTACAGTTGGTATATAATTCACCTCCTATTTCATTAAAAGTACATTAGATATTATTTAATTTATTATTATTATTATTATGTAATTATAATTACCAAATTACCAGCCATAGGATCATAATAACGTAACAATAGTTGAATACAAGTTGATTTTCCGCATCCAGATGGGCCAACAAGTGCAACAGTTTGACCCCGTGGTATTGATAATTTTAAATTATCCAATACAGTAATATTCTTTCGTGTAGGATAACTAAAATCAACATTATCAAATTCAATTATACTTTGTGACTTTTCAAATGATGACGGTATTTTCGGTTGTGCAGGACTCATAATATTCGGTTTTCTATTTAATAGATTAAATATACGGATTGATGATACTCTCGCTATATTCATGTTTGGTGTAAATTGAAGTGCCATACCAAGTGCCCAACTACCAAATACTAATGCTTCTGATACTCTAAAATAATAAATTTATAATTTAGTTTCCTAATAAATTTTATTTAAATAATTCGTACTTAATTAAATCAGTGAAACTAATTTCTTCCCATGCTACCATTTTACCACCATACCATAGTGTTAATGCATAAGCGAAAAATGGCATACTAATACCAATTCCATAAATAAATCCACGAAATCGACATTTTTTATGCATTGCAATTTCAACTTTATTTATTTCATTGTTAAATCGTTCAAGCACATACGGTTCTTGTCCCAAACTAGCTACTGTTCGTATATTACCAATTGCTTCAACCGCTTCTCTAGTTGCACTTTCAAGCGCATGTTTTTCATTTAATGCACTTTTTGATTCAAATACAGTCTCAAAAAAGATAGCAAAAAATACAGCCGGGACACATACAATCGAGACTAACGTTAACTTCCATGAAAATATAAACGCAATTAAAATGCCAATGGCTAACGTTGAAACAGCTTGTAATATCACCCCAATTCGTGCACCCGTTGCCTATAAACCGTAAATACATTGATTTTTATCTCTCATTTTATATTGATTATTTTTTTCTCTCCGTTATTATTTACCCCTTGAACATTAGCACAATCGCCTGATAAACGAGCACATAATGCACCAACACTATTTTTAGCTTCATCATACCATCCAATTTCTTGTCTTAACATCGCTTTAAAAGTCATTTCCCGTAATCGTGCTGTTAAACGTACACCAGAAATATTAAACATATACGTTAGTAAAAATGTACCAATGCCAGTATATATTCCTAGACCAATGAAGTAAAATGAAAATCGTAATGTTGCATCCATAGCTTCGGTTCCGTTTGGCATGAACATTACCTGGAACGATTGGTAGACAAATCATTTTGTGTTTTGTTTTATATCATTACAAGTGAATGAAAATAACATACGCCATAAAAATCACCAAAAATTATTGCAAATATGGGTGTTGATGAACCAACAATACAAGCACCTATACAACCAATTAGTATATAAATATTTTCTGGTTTATTCATTTGCAATATTGTCCAAATTGACACATCCTTTTTCATATTTCCATGATCTGCAATAACGAAAATTATTTTGTTACGTAAACGGATTGGTTTTTATAGAGGATAAATACCCCTTGAAGCATCATTAGATTCAGAATATTCGCTATCTGAATCATATCCATTACCCATAGATGATATTTCTGATATAATTGTCTCTGATAATGATTTTTTGCGAATATTCTTTCTTCGTTTTATCGTATCTGGAAATTTAAGATTTTTAATTATTTTATATGTGCATTAGCTCAATAAATAATGATTTACCATCAGATGTAGACGATGAATGGACCAATTCATAAAATTTTCCACCCAAATTCAATAATTCTTTATAAGTACCATCCTCAACGACTCGTCCATTTTCAATATAAATAATTCTATCAGCGTTTACTACAGTTGTCAATCGGTGTGATACCATAATTGTTGTACGTCCTTTGGACGCTTTATCTAAAGCACGTTGTACTTTCATTTCAGAATGTGGATCTAATGCTGATGTCGCTTCGTCAAGTAATAAAATTTTTGGATTTCTAATTAGGGCACGTGCAATTGCAATTCTTTGTTTTTGTCCACCAGATATTTGACCGCCTCTTTCACCTATCATTGTATCATATCCCTACAATATAAAATCACATGAATAATATAATTTAATTAATAATACAATGATTTTACATTCGGCAATTTAATAATAAATTTATGACAATCTGCTAATTTAGCAGCAGCTTCAATATCCTCTTGACTTGCATTTGGACTTCCATATCGAATATTTTCTCCTGTAAATGGAAATATAAAATTTTCAATTTAAAAAAGGTATATAATTGGAAAACTGGCACAAATACAATGCAATATATTTACCTATCGATGTGGAGAATAAAACTGGCTCCTGGCCAACAACAGCAATATTCGATCTCAACCAAGCGGTATTAATTACGTCAATTCGATTTCCGTCCAGGTTCACTGATCCCTAGGAAAATAGATACTTCAAATCAAATTCTTTGTTTAAGTTGTGAGGGAAACTATTAACATCTAGACATTATTTTAATTGTAAATGTAATTGCTCCATGTTTCACTATTTATATACACATATATATCAATTTACTTACATTTACCGGATCATATAAACGTTGTATTAATTGTAAACATGTTGATTTACCACAACCTGAAGGACCCACCAAAGCAACAGTTTCACCTGCACATATTTTTAAGTTTAATCCCTGTAATACGTTTACATTATTTCTTGAAGGATATTGAAAGTGTACATTCATAAATTCAATATCGCCTAGTATAGAATTCGGTATAACACCATCGTTGCTACATGAATTTATAATTGGTATACGATCTATAATTGTAAATATTTCCCGTGCTGCGCCACATGCTGTAGCAAAATCATCAAGTAATGGTGCTGTATTACCAACTTCTTGGGCGCCCATTAATACAGTAAAAAATACAATAATCAGTACAGCGGGTGTATATTCATCGCTTCCAATAGCCCGATCACTTGTAATTAATTCCATACCATACCAAAATGCGAATGCATAACTACAATATATAATTAGCCATGTAATACCGCCTCCAATCCCTGAATAACATCCTTTTCTTTGTCCACATTTAATAGCTGGTTCTAATTTCATCTTATAACGTTCCAATTCTTTGGATTCACCACCAAATGAAATTACAGTACGTATACCATTTAATACTTCTTCAGCAATTGAGCCAGCACCTGAATATGCTTTAAGTTCGGCCGTTGTTAATGAACTTTGTACCTACAAAACAAATTTGCTTACTTATAATTTTATTAAATTGAAAGGATTTTGGAAAATCTTTCAAAAGATATACCAAGGTTAGCGGAACACTAACATCATCTACTAACAAAAAAAGGTAATAACAAATTATTACGTAGAAATATGTATAAAAGGGTATGAAATGCATTGAACTTTATTACATAGTTGCACTTGGTATATCATATTTCTTGTCAGAAATATTCAAAAAGAGATTTTGAAACAGATCCGAAAAAATAATATTTTTCCTTGTCTCAAAACAGCGGTTCTATGTCCTAACTGTGAAAATCGGATTCTTCAACACATTTAGGTCCTTTTCCGACCACTTGGACTTTGCACGCCATATAAATAGGAGGCAATAACAGCCCGACTACATACTATCTCCACTCGCTTCCGCTCATGTCGATATTTGTATGCACAGTCGAGCTATTGTTGCGTCCTATAATGACAATAACTATTTAAAATATAATTAAACAAACATGTAATGGGAACTCGAGTACATTTTTCGAGAGCCACAAATAATCCTTCGAAGAGCCGCAGTTTGGCCACGACAGATCTATAGCATGAGATGCAATTTTAAAAGGATTAAACAGTAAACTACTATGCTGTCACAATGAATAGGATCACGTCTTAATGGGATTTATTAAAATAGATCTAAGACAATTGCAATTTACCTTTGCCACAATTCCAGTACTAATAATAAATATCGGGGTAAAACTAAGTATCACCAAAGTCAATTTCCAGCCATATAAAAATGCTACTATAACAGAAAATACAAATGTCATCGACATATGAAGAAAATTAGATAATGAATCAGCAATTCCTGCTCTTATTTTATCTAAATCGCTAAAAAAGAGAAAAAAATTTATTATATTTATCTTCTTTGTATTTAACTGATGATATTTTATATTGTCTAATACACTTACTCTGTAATACGTGATGCAAAATTTTCCGAGGTTGTATCATACCAAGCAATATCTTGAATTAATACAGATTTTAAAAATAATTTTCGTATACGAGTTATCTAAAATAAAAAAAAAAACGAATGATAGATAACATGAATGTACTTAACATTGAAATTAGATTTTTTTTGATTTTACCTGTTTAATAGCAGAATAATTAACAAGGTATACACCAGCTGCTAATAATAATAGCATTGCAAGTGCACCAACAGCACAGGAAATTCCAAATGCTTTTGAATCCTCAAATATTGCATTAATATTTTCATCATGTGTTCCATTTGTTAATATGCGTCCGCCGCCAAAAAATTCAAGTATTATTGTACGACTAGATGAACCATTATTACCTAAAATCCGTTCAGCCAAAAGTGTTGTAAATTCGCCATAAATCACGACATTATATGGACTACCAAAGCCTGATAATCCTGACAATATTAACCCAATAACTAATATGATTGTTTCATTAGTTGTAGCAAAACGGAACTATAAATAACAAAAGAAAACAAATTTATAACAATAACGGAGTTGACGTTACGTGTAACCCTTGTCCGATAAAACTCACAGAGTGGTAAATTTAAATTTTCAGATTTAAGTGTCTGAAAGATCAACTAATCGAAGAAGGGTTTTTGTAAAGATTACAAAAAAACTCCGTTGTATGACAATAGCAAAATTGAGAAAAACTGAATCCTATTCAGTCTTGGTCCTCGGAACCAAGATGATATTGTATATCTTTCATTAGTTTTATTTTCAAAGCAACACCAAACTATTCAGTTGCTCTTTCAAAATACTATAGAAGATAATAATATCTTAGTTTTCAGACCATTAAACTAAAGATTAATTTAACAAACAGATTTATTTACAGCATTTTTCTCAATATGCAATATAGTCCTATATGTTGACGAAATCTTATAACACGAGATTATTCTAAATAATTTGAAAATTTTGAACTAACCAATGAAAAAAATGTAATATTTTGTCCTACATCTTTTTTTCTTTTTGACGGTATATCACTATAGATTATGGAATTTATAAATTAATCAAATTAATATTCACATAGTTAAAGTAATATGAAATACTAACGCAATAAAATACTTTTTAGTCACCATTTTAATAAAACTTGAATTTAAACTATTAACTAATTGTTAATTTAGCTAATTGTACACCGATGAAATTATTTCCTTTTAAATAAAATCTCTTTCGTTATTAATGTGTATAATCGCACTTTTGCTCAGTAACTGAATTGCTATTGTACACACTTGAATAGTAATATTAAATATTTAGATTTTTTCAAACAGAATAACAGATTTTTTTTATTTTATAAGTTTTATCTCAATGATATGAATAAAAAAAAAACATTTTAACTCTTTAATTTATGAGTGCTTATATACAGAAACAAATAAAAAAATAAGAGTGCAATAGAATAGAATCCACAAGTTACATCACTCTATGTTAAAGTTATAAAATGTTCACAGAATTTTAAAAATCCATCAGAAAAAGATCAAATTGTAAAAACATCATAAGTGCAGTGTAATCTCATATCCAGATACGCAGATTTAAAAATATATTTTTTTTCTGCAATCTGATATCCTTCCAGTATTTCAAACAATACTAAATTTTGATAGCTGGTAAAGGAGGGCTATATTAACAATATATTGAAATTAAAATTATAATAAATAAACTCTCAACAGATCTGGAGCTACCCTAAATTTTTTTTGAGGATAACTAAACCAAACGGTTGTAATATACCCCAGATGAACTATCATCTGTCCAAGATTGATTTCACTCGCTTAACTAATGTCCTTAATATAATGTGAAATATCAGCGAACACCGAACATGAAACATCGAACAGTGTACAGGTGCGCCATGATTGCTCAAAATGCATTAGCTATCCGTTTCATGACTTGCACATTCCGAAAAACTTTGTCAGAAAAAAATGGTTTTTTGGGAGATTGCAATATACATCATAGAGTGATGTGCAATATGTTTTGTATTATATATGAAACAATAATTTGAAAATACAATTTAACTATATAAATATATAGTAATATAAAAATATTTATAACCATTAGAATATACAATGTTTTGCTAATTATTGAAATGAATCGGATGTAACCAAGTGTTACTAGTTAAAAAATCTATATGCAATAAATTTATTTGAATTTTGTATATAAATTTTCATTAATTGTATAGAATTACAAAATCAAGTAACTGCTATTATCGCTATAGGTTGAACATGAAGCTATGTAAACAGATGCCAATTCAGAAATAGCTGAAATGTCTAAATTAATCAATGAATGATCAAATTTACAAATGATTTAATTTAATTGCTGAGAAATAAAATTAAGAATATATAGTAATTACAATCTTTTTTTAATTATAGGTATATGAAAAGAACATTGCTCGTCGCATTTCATCGGTATATAGGAATTACCTGAAATAGGAAACAGGTACCCTTTGGAATTTCAAATATAAAAATTCAAAAAATTCTGAAATTGTTTTTTTAACACTCAACTTAGTAAAATGAAACTTTATGTGTCTCAGATTAGAATCGAAAAGCCAATTTTTTAAAGTATTCCGAAAGCATAGTAGCCATTTGATAAAAAAAAGCGTTAGCAGAGTAGAAATCTTAGAAAAAATGATTTAGCAAAGTAGACATCTTGGAAAAAATGATCTAGCAAAGTAGACATCTTGGATTCGAACATTCTCTCTTATTAAAACTACTAATTTTGTCTTTAGTTACTAATTTTATGCCTTCTAGTACCGTTAATCACATTTTACTATGTTTTGTGTTAAAAAATGACATAGGCACCTCGATTAGCGCTTCCCTCATTTCGCAAACTTCTCCCTCATCTAAAAAGTGAAGTTTTGCAAACCTTGTTGCTTAAAATATCATTTTACGTCAAATCAAAATCCCGAAATTTACTTTTCCGTGAGATTAAAATTACCGTTCTCTGCTAATGCATGTATGAGTTGAAGAACAGTAGTTCTTTTTATTTTATATAAAATAAAACTATATTAAAATAATCATTCGGCGCTTTCCCTGAAAATCGCTGATTTTGTTTAATTTTGGTGTGTTTTTATACATATTATAATACAAAATATATACATACATATATCCATGCCCTTACTATAAGGAAATTTACTCAGACAATATTAGCAGAATGTCTTGAGCTGGTACCGCGTCCAATTTTGATAAAATAAGCTTTATGCCTCCCTCTTTAATGATGGCGGTTTTTTTTCTTGTCGGCTTGTAGGTTTCAGCAATTATTTTTCTGTGTGTTGTTTGGACTGTAGTGGCATCATTCCGTAAATTTGGTATTAAAATATATACGCTGTTTTTTTCTTCAATTTGACACCTTTCAAATTTATTTCATCAAAACATATTTTGATAGTTGGTAAAGAAAAGTTATATAAGCAACAAATTAAAATAAAAAAATGTAGGCACCATATGGGGGAGATATTTTGAAAATTAACTTTCAGCACTTCTGGAGCTACTCTTTTGCTCGAGGATATCTAAACTTAACGGTTATAATATGCTCCATATGAATTATCATCTGTCCAAGTTTGATTTCACTTGCTAATAAAATGTGAAATATCAGCGAACACCGAACAGGTGCTCCCTTTTTGCTGAAAATGAATTTTCTATCCGTTTCAAGACATGCACATTCCGAAAAACATAGTCAGAAAAAATCGATTTTTTAGGAGATTGCAAAATACATTATATACAATATATAGTGATGTACAAAAATTTAAATTAATATTATATTCGATC
The DNA here is from genome assembly GCA_001014335.1 of Coboldia fuscipes. Lineage (NCBI taxonomy): Eukaryota > Metazoa > Arthropoda > Insecta > Diptera > Scatopsidae > Coboldia > Coboldia fuscipes. Next base: position 38,406 of record JXOR01000115.1, on the reverse strand, counting down.
AGTTCTTGAAAAAGGCAAAATATCAGTAGTTCTACTTAACAATCTGCATAATGAAACTAATATGGAAGAGTAATCTGAACATAAGTTGTCGCAATCTCAAATGTCTAGATAATTACTAGAAATTCCCTTATATACTATAAAATAAAATAAACAGGTAATTCTGGGGATCAATAAGTGGGCTTTCCAATAGACATTGTTTAATTGATTAAAAGAATCATTTAACAATTTTTATATAGAGTGATGAACGTTGCGTTCTTATGCTCTTATCTTTTTCTATAATTTGATTATTAAATCGAAAATAATAAAAACCTTAAATTTTTTTTTACGTTTAGGTTATTAAAGAATATAGAAATATTAAATCTAATTTGGAAAAGATAATTTTAACAATTTTATAATGTTTTTACAATGTTACAATGTTACAATCAGAAAATGAAAATCTTTTAAATTCCATCAAATCATTTAAATTCGTTTATAAAAGTTTTCCACTTATATTAATTTTCAATAAGAATTTCATAGCTTTTAATTGGAACTTCTGCACCTCCATATGGTATATATAAAGTTCCATGGGATGGATGAACTTTGCCAGGTGTTAAGCTGCCTTGCCAATGTGCTCGTCCTACATACAATGTTTCACCAGATGCGGTACGACCACCTGCTAAAGCATTTGGTGGTACCGAACCATAAGATGTGGGTACCCAAGATACATTACCATTGCATAATATTTCGTAGTTGTATTTTGGTATTTCTTGACCATTTGTACATACGTAGCCAACTTGTTTGCTTGGTATTACTTTTGCAATTAATTGTTCACCTTCATGATAAGCACGTCCAACATAAATTGGTGCACCATCTGAATCATGTCCAGCATTAATAGCTCCTTCAGGTAGAGGCGAGTGTGATGAACAACCCACCCAGTTAGCTGAAACAATTCAATCAAGTAATATGTTTACCATATTTTTATGCGATTTTTTTTTATCTTTTGAATATATACTCACTTCTAGCTTGTGCAATCAACACTTCATAATGTAATGAACTTTGTTCAGCACCACCAAATGGAAAATATAAGCATCCATGACTGCGATGAATTTTTCCTGGTGTTAGGCTGCCTTGATAATGTGTACGTCCTACGTATAATGGTTCGCCAGTTGTAGTATTACCAGCCAATACTGCATTTGGTGGTACATGGCCATTTGCACTTGATACCCATGTAAATCCAACACCAGATAAAGTCTAATAAGATTAAAGAATCCATTGATATAATGAAGACGCAAAAAATAAATAATTAATTGTTTTTTACCTCAAAATGATATTTTGGATGTTCCATGCCATTGTGACTAACATATGCGACTTGCTTAGCTGGTATCACTTTAGCTGGCAATTGATCACCTTCATGAAAGGCACGCCCAACATACATTGGTGAGCCATCAGCATCATTACCAGCATATACAGCATTTGGTGGTAATCCAGCATGTGCTGAACTTGGAATCCATGTATAACCTGTTTAATTAATGATAATAATAATTTATATCAATCAACAATATTAACAAATATATTATACAATTTTACATACTCATAACAAAATTTATGCACTAAAAAGACAGTAAATGTTATAAAATAATAAAAAAATTTTAACTTTAAAGTCCACCGTATATATGTTAACTATATAATGGTTCGGTTACTAATAAAAATTTCGCGCATCGGAACATAAAAATTATTTTTTAAAAAACTTCAATTTTTATCTTATCAAATATAACTCACACATGACTAAAAATTATTTTCATAATAATTCCACTTAATCAATGTGAGAAATGACTCAACCATTAAATCGATAAGAATTGTTGCAATTCTATAATACTGTAACTAGTGTTAGCTCATATCAGACTGTTTCCATTGGGACGCTGAATCATGTCACTGGTATCTATATAGGATGTTTTATTCGAATACAGAAATAAACTATTCCAGAATTAAGAATATATTGCAAACAATGGTCAGTGTGTAATAATAAATACTGTTCTGCAGAAAGATTTATGGAGGAAATTTCATTAAACAAAATGTTATTCATAATTTATGGCGAAAAATTTTTCATTATCGTTATATCTATCCATTGAGGCTGGAATTGGCTTCGACTCGATTCCTAAAACCAATTGTCGATTGAAAATGTCTACTTTCTTCAACCAATCTAAATATACTATTTTATTCTCAATATATTCAAATGAGTAATCAATTTGAACTCCATCTAAATCAGCGGTTTCCAAACTTTCTGATACTGCGACACACATAAGAAAAAAATAATAAATTGGCGGCCACCTTATTAGATTGAGCAATAAAATAAAATAAGCAAATATTCAAGTTGTAAAAAGTAATGTATTCATATAATAAAGCTATTTGGAAGTCACTAATCTAAACAAATTAGGTTTCTGGGATAATAACAGCAGTAGACTGTAAAATGGCATAGCTAATATAGGATATGTATGACTGTCCTGGTTTTCGGGATAAAAAGAAGCAGATTCTGGGATACCACTATGTGGAAAACAAAGAATTTAGAAAATATCTATCCTTGAATTTGTGTGTGGCATTGAGCTGCATGGGCTGTAAAAACTTTTAACACGCAATTTAACGTGCAATTGGAGGACAAAAGTGAGCTCGACACTTTAGATTTTATTGTGTATAAAGTATCTGGATCATAATTATTGTTTCATAAAAATTTTCAACACTTTTTACTATAAGATGGAGAACTTCGCTAAAGTGTTTGATTTTTGGAAGTGTTTCAGAACAAACACGTACTGGGACCTAAAATCGGTTCCGGTTCATTTTTTTTTTAACCAGAACCTGCATTTTTACCCACCAAACTGGCTACATATATTTTAAAAGGATATATATATATATGTAAAACTATTGCCAGGTAATTCTGTTATATGCCTGCATATATGCAACTAATAAGACGAATTTAATAAATTACGAAACACTAATTTATTAAAATACGCGGTCGATAATGCCCGTGATTATTGTATAAAATAATACGATAAATTCCGTAAATTCAATTATAATCAACTACTAAACTATATGATACCAATGAGACGATACTTTCTATGAATTGTAACTATGGTATTATAGTACGATATTTCTGAAACTCTGGTGGATAATATTGTATTCCAAATTATATGGAGAATTGAAGGGCGTATTTTATATAATGAACCTGGTGAGTTCGGGTTGGCATAAATTACGTCATGGTGTAATTAATATCATGAATATTCTCCTCTACAACTTTCACAAAGCAAAACGAATTTGAAATTCCAGTTGTTGAAGCCTCAGTACTCTCGGACTAGTGATAAATAGAAAAATTGCGTGTAGTGCCATCTATTGGACTTAAGCAACAATATTTTGCCTGAATTTTTTCCGTATACACTTTGATTTTGTTCTTTCAAAAAAAGTTCTTTTTTTTTAAATTGTACACGAAATTTTGTGTTAATAAATGGTTCCATTTCTAGACAGGAACATAGATAATGATTCCTATTACGACATATTTTCCAGTCTAATACGATTGAAGTTATGGGTTAAAAGAGTTGATTATATTATTATATTATATCTTATATTCGATGTAAGATAATTTTATTTCATTCTAGACTACAACCAGATGTGAGCAAATTGATAAGGAATCAAGATATAGTTGACTTTCCGGTATAATTCATTTTATTAACCATCTTATTCATTTATCCAAAAATATCGTCATCTAAACGGAATAACAATATATTGAATTTTCAAGATTCCATGATATCATCGTTGAAATAACGAATTTTTAAATGCATTTTGTTTGTAATTGCACCGTTTTGTCTTCTATTAATATCCTATGAGGTGTAATTATTGACCACATTTGTGAACTTTTCTAAATTAAATTAATTTGTGTTGTGTGCAACTCGAAATATTGAATACTTAAAAAAAAACAGTAATCACATGAATAGATGTATCTTATCGATTATCTCTCACAGAACACCTGTACCGGTAAATATCAAAATTCAATTGAACTGAATGAATTTTGATTATTTTTACTTTGCCCCTCTCAATAAATAATATTGGTTACAGTGTCGTGTGCAATTGAAATCAATAAATTAGAAACGTGTGCATAAATAAGCACAATTAAATAAAAATATAACCACATTTGAGGACGACTGAGTTGAAGATACACTATTACTATAAGAGAAACATTACACGCGATTATCTCGAAACGACAGCTTTACAGATTTAATGGTATCGATATTTGACCATCAAAATCGTATTTTGATTCAAGAATTAATTGTAAATATTATAACTACATGGTATGTAATAAGCATATTGTTGTGTTCCAACAAAAATTGAATCAATAATATAATTTGAGTTTCACTGGTTTTTGGGGCTAAAACATAACATTAAATTTTGTATCAAATTTACCGTTTGTATTACCTACAATTCCATACAAATATGTTGATATATGTACACTCTTATTTATACGTAGTTAACAAAATAGAAACACATTCACGTATGCCGAAACATAATTGTGTTAAAAACATCACCAATTCTAATCATTACAATTTTTATCTATTATACATTGGTCAATTGATTAAACTGAAATTAATTACAATATAAAACATTCACATTAGAATGAGGAGCTCAGTTAATTTTGTCGACCATTGAATAGCAGTTTGTTCTTAGTGTATATACAAATCAAGCAATTATTTTAATTGAAATGGATTATTTTAAATTGTTAAAATTATTATTGTGCTTCTATTTAGTTAAACAAACGACTGGCAATGATATAGGATCAACAGAATATTGGAATAATTACGGTCATGAAAAATTAGACGAAAAAATAGCTATAACCTTACAAAAAACGGTAAAACTGTGAAATATCATTGTTGTAATTAATTTTTCCATTTAACACTTAATTCATAAAATTTTAAATTACTAAATACATATCCATGCGTTATATTTTAAAACTTTTATGTTTTATGGCATTGCATTACAAAATGGCAGTTTAAATCTACATCGTGATCCGAGCCTTTATGGAAATCTTAAATTAAATGTGAATTCATGACTCATCTAGAATATTTAAAGAATTATAGATAATATCGTGATAACCAATTTGTTTCTAAAATATCGTTTTACTTTAATAGCAATAAATAAGTACTATTATTTTCATTATATTAAAATATTAATAACTTATTGATTCAATAAATACAAACTTGTGTATGTAGGAGACCCAATATCTCAATATTGAGTAATATTACTGAGATTCGATAACAAAATTTTACAATAGTTAAATATCCAATTTCGTTAGTGATAAAGAAATTCAATTTAATATATTAGAACAAATTGAAGGAAAATTATGTTGAAGTGTAAACCATACTGTATCTGTGTAATATTAATTAAGATATAACCTGATTACTTCATCTATTTAATCGGTCGATTCGCTGAAAAATTTGTGGTAATCCTGCAGCAACATGAACTTCAATTATGCGTGTACACCAATGGTTTCGAAACATTCTCTAATTTTGTAACCGTTTTACCGTGTACCAAACAAGTATTAAAAATGCTAGATATTAGATTTCGGTAAATGTTAAATATTATGAAATTAAATATAAAAACCTGACTTTTTGAGGACGTTTAATGTCTGATGTATATCAAAATTTCTTATTTGTATTTGTATTTTTTTAAAATATTTTTTGTTCAAATTAGTTAAAAATAAGGTATGTAATCAAATTGCTGAGATTCGAGCATAAGTCTCTTACAGCAGCAATCACAATATGTAGTAAACATAAATATGAAATGATTATGAAAATATATAATGAATTTGAGGAAACTAACTACATGAAAAAACCTCGTTATATAATAATTAGGGTGATATGATTAAATGAAATAGAAAAACAATTCACCAAGCGTTAATTGGAATAATGATCAAAAATTGAATAAAGAAAAACGAAAAAAGAAAAAAGAAAAACTAGTGCTAACGTTACAATCGAGGCCTTCTAATCCTTTGGAATACCTACTGGATCCTGGCTGTCTCGCTCGCCAAGGCTCTTATTTGTATGAATGTTGTTCTACGCTCTTTGAATGACAACGTCACGACGCCAACCAAATTCTAAATTTATACGTATATTATCCATATTTTATTGTTTTCATACTCGGAAAATGCAATTAATACACAAATTAGATCATTGAAAATAATCACACAAAACACAAAAATTTCAGTCTGACAATACGGTAAAATCATATGTGAGTACTGTAAAATCAGTTATCTTGTTTTACACCATTCGTTTAATAATGAAACCAGATTTTTGTTGTTGTAAAATTGAACTTTTCATTTTTATACTTAAAATCATGAAAGGATGATATAAAATATTGTATCCAACTCGAGTTTTAATTGCCCAACTTCTCTTATTCATTAATTTTGCACGAATAGGTGGAAAATTAAAGCTCGAGTTGAATACAATATTTTACATCATCCTTTCTACTAATTTTCATTCATGATTTTAAGTTTAAAAATGATAAGTTCAAATTTACAACATAAATCTGGTTTCATTATTCAACGAATTTCACGAATGTTTTTGTTCGATCTGCCGAGTAAATTCAAACAGTGTAAAGTACCATTATTATAGTAGCTCTATGTAATGTTTAATACTTGAGAATAAGAAAAGGATATAATTTTAGTTAACGGCCAAAAATGTAATTATATTTTTGGGCGCTGGACTATCGCAATCAACTATAACAGCAACAAGACTTGCTTATAAAAATGAATCTTTAGCATTTGAAGAATTTCCATGGAGTGGCATAGCAAAAACTTACTGTATTGATAAAACGGTACCAGATGCTGCATGTGCTGGCACTGCCATTTTATCAGGGGTTAAAACTAAATCTGGCCTCATTGGAATGACCCCAGACACAATTAAAAATGATTGTGATGCCAATAAAGATACTACCAAGCAGTTAAAATCAATTGCCAAATGGGCGATTGAATCGAATAAGGCAACTGGCTTCGTAACAAATCTTCGTGTCACGAGTGGGGTAGCAGCATCCCTTTATGCTCATGTGCCGAATAATAAATGGGAATCAGATGTTGACGTCAATGCTTCGGGATGTTCGTCAAACGAAGTTTCTGATATTGCACGACAATTAATTTATAGTGATGTCGGTAAGGAGCTCAAGGTAATTAATGGCATTCTCAATGGCTTTTTATGAATATTGTTAAATATTTTTTGTTTATGTTATTACCTATTATTATAGGTGATATTCGGCGGTGGGAGAAAAAATCTATTACCAGCTAATGTAAATGATGAAGAAAATAATCTTCCTGGTGTTCGCCAAGACGGATTAAATTTAATTGAAGAATGGAAAATGAATAGAAATGGCAATGCTACCTATATATCAACATTTGTAAATAATTATCAGTTATTATTATTTATAAACCATATAAACTTACATTAAACGTTTTAGAGTGAAATGAAAAACTTAAATACACCACAAATTGACTATTTACTTGGTCTCTTTGAATATGACAATATGCGATATAATATTGATGTGAATAGTGAACAATTAACAGAAGAACCACCATTAATAACAATGGTACATTATGCTATGGAGATGCTGCAAAAACCAGAACATAAAAATGGGTTTTTCCTACTCGTCGAAGGTATAGATTACTCAATGAGACTACCATAATAATAATCAAAAGAACGTAACATATTAATGGATGCTAAAAAACTTTCATAACTTTGTCAGCATACACTTTCTAGTGTTGATAATATAAGCACATACATAAAATTCAGCATACGAATAGAGCACGTTAACTCTAAAATTTTGTAATTTTATAGCTACCGCACACACTTGTTTTCAAATCGGAATCAGCTATTTATTGAATTTTATGTCTATTTATTTTAGATGGTTTAATAAATGAAGCTCATAAGAAAAATATGCCCATAAAGGCAGTAGATCAAGTATTGCAGTTTTCTAAAGCTATGAGTATGGCAACAATGATGACAAAAAAAACTGATACTTTGATTTTATCATTGGCTGATGTAGCTAGTTCACTTCAAATATCTGGTACCTCTGTAAGCATATGAAATAATAAAATCGTTCACATGTTATTTAATGTGATATTTTAATTAGGCATTTGAAACTGATGTATTTAACGCCAATGAAAAAAGTGATATTGATGAAAAAGCATATTCAATGATTTCATATGCTAATGGTCCATCGTATGATTTATATTATGGAAATGGTGGACGTAATGATGCTGATATCGTTATAAAAACTCAAGAAAATGATGACAAACTAAATATTCGGTATCCAGCAGCAATTCCTATGAGTGAAGCAGAAAATAGTGGATCTGATATAACCGGTAAGTTTACCTTTATATTGTTGATGCAAAACTGAAATTTATGCGCAATAAATTCACCGTTTATTGTTATAGTGTATGCATCTGGACCTTGGGGATACTTGTTTACTGGTTCATATGAACAAAATTTTATAGCTCATGCAGTGGGATACGCTGCTTGTTTAAATAATTATTGTTCAGCAGCTAACCAATCAATCATTTTATCCGGTGCTCTAACATTCTTCATTTTAATTTTTAAAGTATTTATATAAAAATATACCACTTTTGTTTATTATACAATTTGAATTAATAATTAAAAAGAGGTGAACATACATATAATAACAAAACAAGTCTTGAATTATTGTTCCACTTCAATATAATATCTTCAATCTAGTTATTTAATATTACACGGCTTAGTTATGGAGCTTGTATTATTTCAATATCTAGACTATGCTTCTTCTAGTTATTTCTAATTTGATATGATAAATAATAAAGGATTTTTCCTTGCTTATTATATAGTGTAGTGACTGTAATGTACATAAGTAATAGGTGATTTGATTGTACTGGAAATAATAATAATAAATATTATTATTTACCGACTTAAATTACAATAACAAAAACAAAAACCAATCACCTGACCTCATTTACATGGCTTTACTCACCTTGGTATTTAAACTATCATTGCATATTTAGGTATTAGGTATTATTGTGTGAAGAATTGTATCAAATCTACAACGATATTGATGTGGTGGCTCGCATCCGTATCAGTAGGCTCCGATGAGCAGGACATTTAGCACGAGCTGCTGAAGAAGATCCTGCTCGGAAAATCCTCTATGGCAGGAATTATGGATCAAGAAGGCGAGGGAGACCCACCCTCCGCTGGAGAGATAGCGTAGACCAGGACGCCAGAAGAATAGGGATAAATGAATGGACTGTTGCGGCGCGGGACCGTGTCCGGTTCAGAGACATACTACTGCAGGCCAAGATCAGACGCCGGTTGTAGCGCCGTATATGATGATGATTTAATTATATGTAAATTATAAAAAAAATTATAAAAAATTAAATTTTTACACAAAAACAACTGTATAATTTTCACTATTTTTGACAAAAAATGCGTTTAAAATTTTTCAAAAAATTTTACCTTCAGTAAAATTTGAATATCTCAATTTTAACCATAAGGACGTCTTCCGAATAGAAAACGTTCTTCGAGAGGTTGATAGATCTAATCGAAAGAATCTTATGGTACTATCTTTCAAAAAAAAACAGTATAATTATTCTTAGTACGACGATATACTGTAATCTGAATTTATATAAAATGCGCCACTACTGTTATTTTACCATATACAGATTTCGAGTATATCACACCAAATCAAATTTAAATAAAGAAATAATCATTTTTCCTCTCTATCCGCCAATTCCGAACATCAGTCTGTGAGAGGTGTGTATGATTTTTGCAATGTAGGTATCTTGGAAGAAATAAAAACTGCAGTTTTAGTAAAAATGTCGATCATGTTCTGTGTTCGGCGTTGTCAGGTATTTAGCATTATTCTGTGGACACCAGTTATCCAAATATAATCTAATTTGGGCAGATGATACTTCACCTGGAGTAGATGTACCTATTAAATCGTCGATTGAGTAATGAATTCTTGTATAGTAAAATGTGAGTTCTGAGATAATCGCGCTTAAAGTTTCTGTTATGGTGACATTGTAATTTCATTAAAATCATATGTTATATATACTACTTATATAAACATACACCTTTTTTGAAAAGTAAGGTAAAAAAAATTTTCATCCTGGCAAATGGTCAACGCAATATGGACCGATTTGGACCAAACAAAGGGATGTCCTTGACTATTACATATCCTAGAATCGTATATTTACCATACGAGAACTCAGTATTAAAGCGATGGTATATTATTCTCATCAGCTTTCATCGGTGGCATATTTTGTTTACGATTTTAATGTTCGAAAACTAATTTCCAAAAATCTTTATTGGCAGAACTTTCAAATTCCAGATTTGAGCATAAGGCTCTTACAGCAACAAGTCACAATATATAGTAAACATGAATATGAAATGATTATGCAAATATATAATGAGTTTGAGAAAACTAACTTCTATAAAAAAAATCGCTATAAAATTATTTTGCGTTGAGTATCCTATAGGATTTTTAAGAACTGTGAGTTTTCGAAAATCGTGGATGCATTCGTTTCTTAAATTTATACTGAAATATGGAGGAATGTATAAAATGCAGAAAAGAGAAAGAGCATGTGATTGTGTTAAAATTTTTATTGTTACAGATTAAAGATTAAAAAATAGTGTATTAGATAAGAAATAACATCCGTCATCCAAATAAATAATGGCATTGCAATCACGATAACACGACGAAAATCGAACTATCTGACTGGCGACCAATAGTTTACTGTAAATAAGACTAATCCAAAGAATGTGATTTTTTTTCGCTTCTACATTGTGGATATCAATGGTTTTGCGACCGAGGGCAGTTGGATCACCACCAATTTTGCAGTCGTGCTCTAATCTGTTGGTTTTCCGTCTCACAACGGCTGAGTGAGAGAGCAAATCGGCTCTGAAATTGTTGTTATAAAGAACAGAACTAAAGTCTTTTATAAAGACAAGAAGATTCAAAAATTGTTGTACTTATATTAATTTTATTTACTTAAGGTTATTTCTTACCATGATGAGAACACCACGACCCCATCTTTCCTAGCGATTCAATCTGAAAGATTTGTAACCAGAACAAAATAAAGAATGTTCCGGTGCGAACCAAGGTTCTGTTATAATTAGAATGGAAATGTTATTTTTTAAAATATAGTTAGTTAAATCATATTTGCGAAGAGTTAAACTTCTCGCATTTCAATTTGGAAATGATAAATTATGTATCATGGTGAGACAATATATTTACCACAAATCCAGGCGACCACTGCTGATTGTTCTATTTTAGAGTTACATGATCATATTCCATATAGAATATTAACAAATATTGTCATTAAAACCTATGGGCTTAGTACCCAGTCTTGTGATCAAAATAAAGAAGGAAAAAAAGAACAAATACTGTCATTAATTCTTCTGAAATGAAAAGATCTTTGCTGATCTGGTTATTATTGTTAGATCTTGCAGTATCTAGAATTTCGAGTTATCCATGATATCCGTTATAACAAAAGTGTGAACAAATAAATTGTGTTAAAATAGTTAGTAATTCTGTGTTTTCTTGTAGACATTTTACTATGATGGGTGCTAAAAAATAACATAACCACCTACTTCCTCCATTGTATGAGTTTAATAATTTTAAAAATTCGGGAAAGTTAAAAAATCGATCTCAATTTTTGAGTAGCCTCCATTTTGCGAAAATTTGTCGCATTTTGTGATTCATACGATACTGGCACATATTATTGATCAAAAATTATAATTTTATTTTACAGGTGACCGAGAGGGTAGATATGATGATACACGATTTTTTCCCCTCTACTTCAACGACGCATATCTTGCTCAAATTTTAATATTTTTTTATATGTATTCTTGAAATATGAATAAATTAGCCTTAAAAACTTATAGTACAAATATCATTTGCTTTGTTTCTATGAATCCTCAAAAAATGCTCGAAATTCTCGCTTCTGGGCTAGAATGACCCCTTTAAATTTGAAAAAGTTCAGTATATCCATTCCTATGATGTGGCAACACTAAGTATATAATTTCCTACTCATACATGATAATACCACCTACGCATTAAATATGAAGAACATATTATTATGTATATACATCTACGTATGTATGAGTACGTTGATACTTTCGGCGCTTAAGAAATATTTTCAATTATGTTTTGATCGGCAATCGTCGAATATACAAAGTTTATAGATGTTGTAATATTTTTTTATTCATTTTTACGTTGCCACCTATACATACAGTCGTGTAAACAGTCGTGTTACAGTTTAATAGCTCATTAAAGCTTAAAATGTAAAATTTAATTCTTATGCAATTAATATAAATTATACTATATTCTAATTGAGAATTACTTCTTTAAGGTGATATAACAATTTTGTAAAATTATACAAAAAGAATTATAAACATTAACCATAACATCTTAATAGAAAATGAATTCAGAATTCAGTTTAATTATTCGAAACAATGAAAACACTATATGCTATATGCCTACGAACTGTGACATTACAGTACTTAACGTCCCTCACCATTTTATTTTTATTCCCTGGAATATAATTTACATACTTTCTTCTGCGAACATGACTTTATTAACTTTCCAACTAGTATTGTTTTTTTTTCTTATTATACAACAATGATATAGAGACAATGTTGATATAACATAAAGTATTTCTTTTCAATTCATCCAATTTTGTTTCTGTTCAAAAATCATTTCGATTAATATTAATGCGATTGTTGAAAATATTAAAATATAATTCAATTGAAAGTAATTTCCATGGAATGGAAAATCTTCGGCATTATTCCACAAAATTTTATTTACTTTCACGACGGCTTTAGACGAGACGCGTAAATTTATTCAATGGAAGTTCACTGGAAACATTTGATAATTCCAATGTGTACAAATTTCTAAAATAACATAAGAACGGGTTTTTTGTGCGCATGATCCAATCAACATTATCCGATGTTTACCGAAGTTTTATATTCGTTGAAAATGTATTTGATATCAATTTTTCGGTAAAAAGTCTTTGAAATCTTTAAATATTCAATATTGATATTCTTTAAACTCATTTATTGTGTATTAATATTAAAGATGAAATCCCATATTTTTTGTTTGTATCAGTACAGTTTATTTTCTTAATTTTATTGCGATGTCAATTTACTAAACAAGATAAACGATTGTCATTTTCTTACTAATAAATATACTATATACAAGTATGTAATAAACGAAATATAGCTGTTAGAGAAATTCAATTCTGGATTTCAATAAATTCAAAATTATCCGAATTGAAATAAAAAACTAAATTGAGAAGAGTAAATCCATCTTTGAGGCACCGACTGACTAGTCGTTTCTTACACATGATTTTTGAGTAAGCTTTCGTTCAACTATATTGGATATTAAAAATAAATGAGGAAATAAATCAGCGGCTTCCAAACTCTCGGTCGCGATCCAAAAGGGGGTCCGCAATAACCTCAAGGGGGTCGTGAAGTTTTTTATTTCCCTTTTACATATTTAAAAATAAAACTTACAAAAATCTATTTGATGCAATTTTTTGTTGCGAAATTATTCTATTAAGAATCCATGTAAATGCTAATAATATCGACTTTTTTGTCTATTTTATCTGTTCCAACATAAGTACAGTTTGCATCATACCAAGTTTCGTATAGAATTTCAAAATGTAAAAAGTCTCATTCAATAGGTGAAACGCTAATGTTATCAGCAGCTATTGATATGGTTGAATCAATGTTTGGAGAATCATATGCACAGCAGTTGCGCAATATACTGTTCGCTGATAATTCAGTTGATGGAAGAATTGCTGATATAGACTAAATGAGCTAAAGATGCTCTTTTAATTGCTTATATTCAATATGTTACAGCAAATAATGTAAAGGAAGGTATATTATTTTACAAACCTATTTTGAGCAAAGCCACGTCTATGGAAATTTTTAATATAATAGGCAATTTTTTTCTTGAGAACGATTTAAAATGTGATAATTGCACTGGTCTCTGTACTGATGGTGCACAAGCAAAGTCAGGACGCGATGCAGGTTTTCAATCATTGGTTAATAATAAATCACCTAAACTTATATGGACGAGAGCATCTCATAGAGCAGCTCTTGTGTCATAAATATGAGTGAGGAATTTAATAACATATTTCAAATTGTTACAAAAGTTGTAAACTATATCAAAAACAGTCCTTTGAAATCGAGATTATTTGGAAAGTTGTTTGAAGATGTGGGAGCTGAATATACATTAGTCTTGTACTATTGTGAAGTAGGTTGGCAATCTCGTTCTAAAATTATTCAAAGAGTATTCGAACTTAAAGACGAAATTGCGAACTTTCTTGTTGAAAATCACAAAGGTTAGGCATTTTCCTTTCACAACGATAATTTTATTATTAATCTTGCTTATTATTTCAAATTTTTAAAAAATTAAGATATTTAAATAAATCAATACAAATGTGCTTATATTATTTTATTGTTTTACCTAATAAAGGGGTCGCAAATTTTTAATTTTTTTCTTATGTGGGTCGTAGTTCAAAACTGTTGGAAACCGCTAAAATAAATATTTTTTAAATGATAAAAGGTGGCTGAATAAGTCCAGCAATTTGGACTAAATATTATACAAAATTGTCAAAACATGTAGTGTGCATACAAATTTCACACAATGCAATAACAGAGAATCGATCAGTATTAGTGGTACTTTGAATTCATAATACAAATATACAAAATGCTATGAATAGTAATTTGATCATTCGGATATCATATGTTCAATTATTATTCTATATCATGTACTATTATATTTCTTTTTATACTGGATTGATTTGCATCACTCGGTAATGCTCGTATGGCAATCCCTCACACTTCTAGTATGATAATAATTTAGTACTATGGAATAGATAACACAATAGAATGGAAAATTTTGAAGGTTTTTATACATTTTGAGTGAATGCAAAATTCACTTTACTCCACTGAGTTAGTTAACATTCAATACAAATACCTAACGCAATGAAGTGAAATAGTAAGGTAAAGTAATACTGTAGCTTCCGTTTGTAAGAGCCACTATAGAACCAACTAATTTCGCTCATATAAGCGGGCTAGCTCTTGTAAAAGAAACTATGTAATTTCATAGATTTGGAAAGTAATTCAACTAATCGGGTAATTTTTGTAAAATGTGGTTCTTTCAAGCGGGAATAATATTCTCCTCAATTGTGAATAAAATGTTGATTCGAATCTGTCGATGAGTTGCTTTACTGAGTTTGACAATTACGAGCGATAGCGAGCAACAGACATTACCAGATACGATAATATACTATTAATCAATCTCAGTAATAATAGCCAGCATTATTATGGTTCTTTTATAGTACATAAATTTTACAAAATAATACTATCTTTATATTATACAGTCCTAAGAACAATTATAAACTCAGGTGAGTTTTTTGAAGTTTTCTAAGATATAGATTCCCATTTAATATAAGTGAATCTTTTAAATAATAATTCGTAAATTATTATTTCCGGTGGCTATTATTTAAAGTACTGACCGCCAGACGTCGCAATGTCGAATTCGAGTGAGTGAATACTTAGAATAATTATAAACTCAAAATGATTTAATGTTATAAAAGTGATAATTTAAGTGCAATTGTTAATCAAGTTAAAAGGTAAGTAATGTATTTAATCTAATTACTCTAATAAATTTACGTTTACAGAATCTACTAATATAATATTTAGTTAAAAACATGCCAAGAGGAAGTGAATTGACCGAAGTTGAAAAACCAAGGATTCTGGACCTTTAGTCATGGAGGAAATCATAAAGGCAAATAGCAGCCATTATAAATAGACTCCAAGGAGTTATTAAAATTTTTTTGGAAAGTTATGGAAAAATAAAAAGTATCGGAAGGCCATCAAAACATATTGAAGCGACGAAAAGGCCTGCTCTGAGAGAATTAAAAACTCCAGGATCATCATCCAGAAAGGTAGTGTCCACTTTGTGGTTATATTGTCATCACAGTCTAATAACAAAATGGGCAAACAGGACAGGACACCTTAAATATAAAAAAAGAAACAAATCGAAACCAACGTTAAAAAAACATCATAGAAATTTACGATTTGAATTCGATAAAGAATATGTTGTGAATCAAAATATTTTGCAACATATTATATTGGGCGACGAAAATAAAATTTAATTTAGATGGCCCAGATGGAATTCAACACTACTGGCATAATTTCCGGGAAGAAAAACAAACAATAAATTCATAATTTACTATGCAGACGTCAAGGACCGACTTCATGGTTTATGAACCTTTGATAGTGGTTTCTTGTCAGTACGAGATGCTGTTTCAAAATAGTTATCTTCTTTACAGTAGAACAATGAGCATATAAATCGATGTGGTGGCTTGGAGCTCGAGCGCCAGTGAGAAAAGAGGCGAGCAACCATTGAATAGTGGAGAATGGCCAGAAGAAGAAATAATAATGATAATTTTTAAATAATTGGAAATAGTTTACACATAAAAATTTTCGTTCCATTGTTTTCAAAACTTTCGTCAATGTAATAAAATATCAATGCGGTTAAATTAATAAAAACATAAACGGTTATAGAGAGGATCCAGAGTCTAAGCCCAATGGAGACCTGCAAAGCCAGTTGAAGAAAAAATATTCAGTAAAAATTATTAAAAAAAAAATAAGAAATCTTAGAAGGACCTAACTGAAAAATCAAAAACACACATAAAATTTGGGTAATACTATCCAAACTGAACAAACATAACGTGAGAAGACAATATAATACGGCTAGTAGCTCCCATATAGTAAAAAGAAATACGGAATCTATGTCGCAGGCATCCAATAGTTTTATGCTCTAAGAACTCTTGCCTAAACTAAATTGTGGAACCTCTCCACTCTACATTGTAGATAGATGTTATTAGAATTATAGCATAGTGCAGTTAGATTACCACCAACATAGATTCGCCTATTTAGACAATCAGGAGATGTTGTTTCAGAACAAATTGAAAATAAATCATACCCATAATTTTTTGACACCAAATAATATGCATAGGCAAATAAAATTTATTAGACAAATATGATTTATGCACAAATTAATATCTGTAAACATGGTTATACAATATTCATAATTAGTTTAACTACATACTTGATAAATGTATTATGTACATGTCTTTATATTTAGTATCGATTATGACCGATAATTTACGTTACAGCAACTGGCCTCTATTAGCAGAAGGAACTCAAGCAATAAATTTTTTTTGGCGTACAAAAAAAAAGTTCATATCTCGAAAAATTTATATGTAATTGAGATGCTTTCCTCTTTATTTCATCTAGTTAATAAGTTGATTGGAAGGAAATATGATCACCTCCGATTTGTTTACATTTAAACATTTAAGAGTTTTTAAGTATCAATTAACATTATACAGTTGAATTAGTTTCTTATAATAGAGTAAACGTTAGAATATATGTTAATAACATTATTTTTTGGAAAATTAATATCTGACAATTAATGAAAATTTATTGCAAAAGTGCTAACTTATATGATATATTCTACTTCCATTGTATTAATGATATTCCTTGACACATTTTTTTGTTTAAATGTTGCACAACGACATTAGGATCTCATTATAAAATCTTGTCAAATTCACTAAAAACTCGTAATTAACTAATCAATTTTATTCAGAAAATCGTCAGTTTGGAGTCTTATTATAAAGTAATTATTCATCTTAAATTTAATCGAACAAAACAATACACATTTTAGACAATCGAAATCATTGAGTAGTTAATAAATAATAACAAATATTTATATCTAAACTTACAGTAACTACATGCGATTATATACGGGTAATAAAGTTATTTTCTTCAATTTAAAATTCAATTACATATGATCTATCATACCTTATTTAATATATGTAAATCTTAATGTTATTGCACATCAATATGTAATAATTATTGAATTTTGAATGAATATTACACTACTACAACTTTTCTGAAATATGAAATTTTGAATACACTCATTACAAACAAAATAAAACATATCCCATGTTTAATAATGAAATTTGTATATCTCCTTATTTCCAACTAAAACCAAATAAAAATTTAGAGATTATTTCCGAAAAAAAATCAGAAGTATAAGCCAATACATTCACTTGGCTTTGAATTATTGGTGCCTCCTTATTAACCCTAGTGATTATTGAAACCAGACTTGTTACGGAAAATAGCATTGATTCCTTGGTTGGAGGTAGTTTGAGTGATAAATGGTATAATTTTTGTTATTCAATTATTTCAATTTAATTTTGTCATTCCAGCTCAATTTTAGTTCGAATATTGTACATCACTCCATAAGAGAATGTATATTACATTCTCCCATGTTGATCTTATAACCCTTCTTTACCAGCCATAAAAATTTGGTTTAGTTTGATATACTGGAAGGGTGTCACATTGAAGATAGAAAATATATTTTTAAAACAGTGTAACTGAATATGAGATTGTATGACGTTTTTACAACTTGATATTTTTTGCTGAATTCTTTATTTTTTGCTAACATTTTATAGCATAATCAGTGTGGTTACTATTCTTTTGCACTCATATTTTATTACATAATATAATTGTAGATTTGATGAATTCTATTTGACCAGCAAAAATACACAAAAACATAACATTGTACCACCAATACTTATTCCACAACCCAACAATTTATAAATTTGTATTCGGGATTCGGAGATGTTGACTTAAAATATTTTTTAAATTCATTTTTTTTTTAAATTTTGGACACATTTTAATTAAGAACAGTGGCTTCCACGAATTGTAGATTAAGTGATTATAGAAAAAGTTTCAAAACGCAGAATCCTTGTAAACAACGATTTAATTCTGGGCTGACAATGTACATATAATATCCGCTAGGAACACATTGCATCATTTAATTTTTTGTCACAGTCACTTTAGACGGTAATGTTTCGTCAACAGCTGTAACCGATGCTCTTAAATTAGCAGCAAGTTGTTCAATATGAATATTTTTTCGGTCTGCAAACGTTTTTTTTTCATCATTCATTAACATATTTGTTTTTCCTACATTGTTTTCAATAATTTTTTTTTTATTATCTAATCTAAATGA
Organism: Coboldia fuscipes; assembly: GCA_001014335.1. NCBI lineage: Eukaryota > Metazoa > Arthropoda > Insecta > Diptera > Scatopsidae > Coboldia > Coboldia fuscipes. Next base: position 19,281 of record JXOR01000115.1, on the reverse strand, counting down.
CATAGTATTTGGAACAAGCATTGGTGGACTACGTTTACCACCAGTTGAATCTCTTACCCCAACGATTGATAACATCGTTGTAGCCGAAGACGTGGAGATATTGGAAATAGTATTTTTAGATTCATTTGAATTTCGCTGTTGGGCAGCTCTTAAAGCTAATATAGATGGATTGGGTATATTTCTAAATGCTGTATTAAATTGCGCACACATTGATGAACTTGAAGATTTCTGGTTCGAAATCTCCGCTAATTTTGGCATTGTAGAATTTGTCATTTGATCCGTTAAAGCACGAATCGTAAAAGATGATGATTGAATTGTGTTAACGGCATTAGATGATGTTGCTATTTTGTTATATTTTCTTGTTTCATTAATTTTTTCATGCTTCTTATCTTGTTGAACTTGAATTGTTGGATGGATCATATTGTTATTCTTTTCATACGTTTTAGGAGAATTTTTTTTATTTAATGCATGATCATTATCACGATATATTATGCTATCTTTGCTAATTTTGGTTAATTTGGGTAAATTTTTCATTCGCGGCATAGCTAATGGCCGTAATAAAGGGCTCGAAATTATAGTAGGAGCCCTCGATTGACTGGGCCGAGTATCTAGCGTTGCGCTTCTTGAAGATTTACCAGACAAATCTAGTGGCGTTTGTTTATCCAAATTATTTGGCAATATTTGTCGATTTACATTATTTTTCAAATTGTTACCATCTTTACGTATCTTTACTAAAGGTATTGTAGCTGGTGGTGGTCTCATTGATTTACAACTCGATGTGTGTCGTTCTTTATCGTTTACTTTATTTATATTAAATATATTATTAATTTCTATTTCTTCTAATTGATCTAATTGGTTTTTGTTAAAATGTGTATCAATCAATTGTTGTTGCTCAGCATTGGAAATCGCATTTGTAATTCGCACTGTATCCGCCGGTGGACATTTATCTGTTTGCTGTGAATCATTATTCATATTTGATGGCTTTGTAGTTTTTGCTTCAGATGATGCTAATAGCATTGGTATAGGTTTCATAATTAAATTATCATTATTTTGATCAATTCTTGTATAAGGAATTTTTGTTTTGGATATGCTTGGTCGTTGAAGACTGACGTTATTTGATAACGATTTTGGTATGTTTCTCATTGGTTGTATATCGGGTTTAAACGAACTAAATTTTACTAATCCAGGCGCATTTGGTAATGGATATGTAAATCGGTGCGAAGTATCTTTTGATATTTTGCTAGGTAGATGATAAGTTGTATCCATGCTTTTTGTTCGTTTCTTTCCTTGAATTTTTTCCTCCGTTATCTTGTGTTGAATTGGTTTAATTTCTGGTATAGTTTGTTGTTTTAATGTTAATTGATTTCTGTTCTTATCAATTGGTTTACGTAATATCCCTTTAATTTCTTTTATACTATTTGAATCAGGTATGGTTACATGTTTTGGAGAATCAGCCTCTTTGACAATAATATCACATTTAAAGGAAACTGCTGGTCGATCAGTTTTTGATGATACCGATTTATTTCTTAATTTCTTTTTATCATTTAATTCATTTTGTTTTGTTAATTGCGTTATTTTCATATTAAGTTTTGAATTATCATTATTTGGCTCAACGGCAATAGACTTATGACTTTTTAAACGATTTATGTTAATATTGTTACCATCCGTTCGGCTTTTTTTGTGGGTGTCGTTAGTTTTTCCCATAGAATCATTAATTTTTATTGGTTTCAATCCAATATGTTTTATGTATTCAGTTTTATCTACTTGAATGTTTGTGCTTTCAATACTTTCCAAATTTTTATTTTTATTTACTGCCACATCAACTGTTATCGAGTTTTCATTATCTCGTTGCTTTCGAGCACTTGAAGATAATTGTGTATTTCCATCAACATCATAATTTTTGGATTCAATTAATAATTTTTTCTTAGCTCCGTCAGACATAGGTTCTAAATTTGCATCATTTGAATTTCTTTTCTTTATATTCTGTTCTTTCGAATTTATAGTACTATTAACGGATAATAATTTATTATCAATTATATTAACAGACGCTGATATATCAGCTTTATGTACACAATCAGTAACCTTGCAAGATTTACTTGAACTACTTTCTTTTAACGATATTTTAGTTATATCCTTTGTGGTAATAATTTTATTACTGGTGATATTTGTTGGTGTTGATACGAAATTCTTCACATCATTGCTTCGTAAACTTTTAAAATCATTATCCAAATTTAATCGATGATTATTTCCATTTGAAATATTTTCCTCATTTAATTCAATTTTTCTTGTGCATTTATTTCCTTCTACAACCGAACCATTTGACTTAGAATTATGTAGAATGTTCGTTTGACTAATTTTAATTCTTTCCATCAATAGGTTATCACTATTTGCAATTTTATTAACATCTTGTAATTCATTATCTAGCAATTTATTTGTTTCAAATTTGGTTTTAACTTTTTCAACAGCTTCATATTTAAAACAATCAATTGATGTTTCAATAATATAGTAATAAAACTCCAAAGGAGAAAGCTAAGAAAAATTATAAAAAGAAAAATAACAAATTATTATTGTTAACCACTTATATATTTTAAATCTGTACTAATTTCAATGATTTAGCTGTAAATAATTTCAACTTACCCTCTTCCATTTATAACAATAAGCAACATCCATTATTGTTGAATCATGTGGTAAAATTTCATTATCATAAATAATATTAATGCTGTAATTTGATTGTACATCAAATTTTATATTAAGAAATCGTCGTAAATGATTAACGGTTATCATTGCGGGACATTCCAGATATATCGTTGGTAAAACATTCACAGTATGCATATGGGATCGAATGTTATTATTGGTCAGCTTCGTATAATATTTTAATGACAAGCTGTTAAAAATAAGGTCAATAAAAATATTCATATTTTTGTTTTAATAAAAGGAATTTGCTTTAAATCTCACCTAAATAAATCAGTTTTATCAAAAAAATTATCATCCAATTGATCAGAATTGATGTGCTCAACACCGGATGACATATAAAACTGTTCAATACGTTCATTTTCCTTGTGATATAATCCAGGTACAAGTTTATAAATTAACGCCCGCATTGTTAAATCCAGTCTGTTACAATAAGAAAAAAGCAATTAATTAGTTAAGTAATTTACATGTCCGGTGCATTCTGTATTTAAGTTTTTGAATTGTTGAATTAAATAGCGATCTAAGCCATGATATAAGGAATACACGGTATATTAATCTTGAATTGTTTGAATTAGCTGATTATTGGTCTACTTTTTTGGGAAAATTATCCACCTAACATTTCTTATACTGTTGAATAATAATATTACCCAAAAAGTTAAGACTAATAAACGCTCGTGTCACTATTTGTATCAATTTCAGGGTAAACTTTTCAGCGATTTCACAGCAAAATTTATAATAAAGAAAATAGATAATAATGTATCATAATGTCTCTTCTTCTGCTTCATAGTATTTTAAATAAGTTAAATTAGGCTTGTTCTTAATGCAATAACACTTTTTAGCACTCAACATAGTAAAATGATACTTTATCCGACTCAGATTAAAATCGAAAAGCCAAATTTTTTAGTATTCCAAAAGCAAAGTAGTCATTTTTGACATTTGATGAAAAAAAGCGTTAGCAAAGTAGACATCTTAGAAAAAATGATTTAGCGAAGTTATTAGAACTACTAATTTATGTCAGAAGTTATTTATTTTGTGTTTTCTTCGGCTACGCCTCATTCCGTAAGCTGCTCTCTCACCTAAAAATGAAGCTTTGCTAACCTTGTTGCTTAAAATATCATTCTTAGCTCCGCAGAGTACGGAAATAAAATAAAGTAAGTTTGACATGACAAAAATACTAAATTTCATACAAAAAACATGATCAATAGTTTGGAATACGTGATTTTTTCCCACTTCGTTGAAATTCCAGTAAAAATTTTAATGAATTCTGTGCCGCCACATGATTTTGCTTGTTTGGGACTTAAATCACTTGTTATCATGTATCACAACCTATTTAACCTCAAAACAGCTAGAGGCTAGATAAGGACGTATTAGATGCTTTTTATGTTCATTTCAATTAACAAATTTATGAAATTAATGAATAGTGAAATAAAAGGGCCAATAAGCACAGTGTGCGTCATTAAGAAAAAGATTGTTTCAAATTCAAAAGGCGCGGTAAACTATCAACACTCGCTGTCGCTAACTGTCCGAATTGTCGAACTTATTCTGCCACGTATTATCATTTAAAATATATCTATTTCAGAATTTGCCGAACAACTGCACTGATTGACTCAAACCGCAGAGATTCGGGAACGACTGCAATGTTGGCGGTAATTCAATTGCACTCAGCTGCAAATCCATTGATATCTACAAGGTACTAGCGAAAAGAGCGAAAATTTAGAATAAACGTGTAGTACAATTAAAAAGATGCGCGGGTCAAACCGAATATGTTCAAACCATTAATTCCACATAAAATCCTTTATTAAGAATTGAGTTCTCGGATGAATTCCATTTTTAAACATGACATGAAGACATTTTACAAAGTACAGTTAAAGAAATGTAGCGATCCAATTCAATTTATCAATAAAACCTAACACAGAGTGGTAGATTGATTTGTTACGTGTATTAAAGGATTTTATCTGAGTTTATTGGTGGTAAAACTTAACGAAACCTTCGGTTTGACCCACGTAGTGAATTATCAAGCATTACAATAACCGTTCATAGGTTAATCAACATTGGTTTGTATTGGAGTTACATTAATTTTAAACGGTAATTAAAATCTGTAAATGAGGAAATGTTCATTTGTTAACTTTTTTTGTAAAATGATTTGTGATCATTTTATTAATAACTCAAACTCGCCCAATTTAACTCTGTGTGACTTCTGACAATTTCCTAGGCTCAAAAGACCACTTCATGGAGATCGCTTTGACACCACAAAGGTAATCGAACATTAATCGTTACGAACCGTACCGGAAATAGATTTTTTTTTTATGCTTCCAATATATGTAAATACATCGACACTCATGCATTTCATATGAATTAATTTGAAGCGGACGATATAAACATTACCGAAAAAATAGCAATTTTTAATTTTAATTGGAGAAATAATTTGTAAGCCATATAGGAAATTGGCCAACATGTGCATATTTATTGATTGCTATCTCCATCTTCTTCCTTATGGAGAATGCCGTTACGGCAAAACATTGAGGCCTCAAATGGGTACATATTAATTGCTATAATAGAGAAATATTTATATGTATGAATGTAAGATACATACATATATTCACATTATTAAATTATCTTCAATTAAATATAACTATAGACTATTACTACACTATATTTTAATTATGTGTATACGTGTATTTAGTTGAACAGTGCAATTAAATTTATAACTTTAATCATTTAAATATTTAATGAATATAAAATTAATTTAATTCAAACAAAATAAATATTGATTTTCAATTTAGTACATAAATATTAGATACCCTAATATAACACTATCTCCGCCCAATCCAATGGTATAAAACATGAATGGCAATTCCAAAAGATAGTACCCATACCATAAAATCTACTGTTTTTTTTTAAATTTATATTATTCCTTTATCCCACATTTTTATTCACATGTAAGGCCTCTTTGAAACGCCACAGAATTTGTTTTCGTTTCTACTCGTTATAATTCATAAAAACCTTCACTAATACCGTTAACGTTCAATGTTCATTGAGATAAATGTTGGCTAACAGAAACCAACAACTTTATTTTATGGTGAACTTCGAGTCACGATTTCCAACCCGATTGTTGAGTTTTCAGAAATTATCATAACCAGCGGTTCTATAATTTTATTTCATATACAAAGAGCCGAAACTATAAAAGACCAGTGTAATATGAAACAAAATACCGAAAATGTGCACGTATACATGTAATTATGCGTTAATAGAAAAAAGAAACTATAAAATCAACACACTTAAATAGAATACAGATTATCTAATGTACTGTGATGAAGATCCACAATGTAGACCCCAATATTTCCAGCCTGTAAAACAGAGAAGATGAAAAACAAAATATATTGAACATTACAAACACATTAATAACGGCCTCACAGATTTCTTTTTCGTCATTGTTGTTCCATGAACCATGAAGTTTATCGTTTTTTATAGCACGACTTATTATCGTGTTTCATCGGCATTAATTCGGATTTTCTATGTGGCGCAGTATGTTATTGCGCATATAATTTTTTTTTTTAAATTGCCTTTACTTTATGTATATGAATTTCAATTGAGAATCACTTAGAAAACCAGAGTATAACTCATGAACAATGGTGAAAAAAATTTTATTTACGGCTTTAAGTAACTTAAACTATGTTGGCTCTTCCATCTCAAACCAAACCAAACCAATAAAAGAATATACACTTGAAACGATTCAACTTCGTTTCAACATTATGCTGGGGGGTTTCTTTTTCGTTCCGATGTTCATGAGTTCTCTCTCTTTTGAATAACAGAATATATTACTATAGTCAATAAGAATTTTCAGACTACAACACTGCTATTTATCGATCCGTTTCCCATTCCATATTTTCATTCTCATTCCAAAATTTAATTCAACCGTTTCAGTGTGACGATTCGAGCCGACAAAATACTAAAACACGAAGTATTTTGCTGCTGTCAATTCAGAGTGATTGAATAATGAGAATGAAAAATGTCTAAGAACATAGATTTTAACATTCTAAAGAATTCAATAATTTATGAATGTACGTAAGTACATACAAATGAGTTATAACTACTCGTAATTTATGGATTTAGTTATACAAAATATTAACATATAATTTTAAGAGGTTGATTTCACTATTTAATTCACATATTTGAAAAAAAAATCAAATTGAATGAGTGTGTTTTTTTTACGCAAGTGAAATTTTTAGTGACAAATCACAGCTTAATGGAATACAAATATTTTTTTCTTGCCAGTTGAAACAAACACAACAATTTATAGATTTTTATCCCGGAATACATCTTATTATACTTTCATATTCATTTTTTAGCTAGTTAAAATGTAAATTGAATTAATAATAGATATTTAAGAAACGAGAGTGAAATTTGAGTTGTAACTCAACACTTAGTTGACAAACGAGCCACTAGACGAGTTGGGTTAAAATGGAGAGCAATAATTTCCGCGCGAGTTTCGAACAATATTTAATGCAACACTAACAATGATATTACCGCCGGATTAAAAATTTTACATTCTCCATTCAGCTTCGCTTTATTCCACAAACTTCTCACGCCTACAAAGTTAAGCTTTGCTCAACTTTTTAAACTCTATCTCAGGATCTAAAAGACATAGGTGTAATTTAAGGTCTCTGAGTTTACTAGCTGTTCGTAGCAATTTAAGAATTTGTACTGTAGTTTCCTCTATTGTGCCATTATAACAAGTCTGTATTTACGTATGTTGTTTTATCTACTTGTTCTATAATTTTTCCATCAACGAGTAATTTACATTTCAATTGTTCCTTTAATATCACAATCGTATTGGCATTTTCTATTGATATAATCATGTTATTCTGCTTTTCTAATTTATTAGAATCTGAATAATAATCTTTGCACGTTATCATCATTATGTGCAGTTAATATCGCATAATATTGAATTGTTTTTGTATATACTTCTGTCCATGATTATATTAAACAAGATTGGGTTAAAATAGACTTCTTGTCTAACTCCATTGCTTATGCCGATATGTTTTTATTCTGTCAATATGTTTATATTATCACTTATACATTGATTAAATTAATGAATCAGATCAAAAAATAATTATTAATTAATTAATTAATTATTCAACTCTTAAAACTCTACATTAATAAAACAAAGATCTGCCAGCGTGGAACTAAATATTTTTAATAATGTTTTAGTTATTTACAAAGCATACGTTTTGTAATATGTAATTAAAATCATATTATTCTTTTGCTATATTGAGTCACTTTGTTCTAACTACGAATGCTTGGACTATACATTAAACGACATATTAATTAATATGCTCTGATATTCTGTGGGCTAGGGATAAATTTGTTATAGATAATTAGTAATTCTGTGTATATAGAAGTATGCATGCATCATTCAAAAAGATTATTAGATTTTCAGCTAAAACAAAAATTGCAATTAGAGAAAAATGTTTGACTAATTTTAAGTCCAATACATGCAAACGTTAGAGTTAGGTTTAGTGACATTAAAAACATATTGAGAAAGCAAGGGGTACCTTGAAGTCTAACTGAAATAATAACAGAACTAAATAGAGACAACAATAAACCTAATAATAAGTAGACAAACATCAGAGGATATTACTATAACATGTGAAGTTAGACAATGAGACTCATTGAGCCCTATTCTGTTTAACTTAATCATGGATAATATTATATCGGAACTGAAGAAAGATGGCAAAGTGATATCGATACAATGCCATGCTGACAATGCTAGATCTACTTGTTAAACTTAATTTTCCGCAACAAATATTTGAGTGTCGAAGGTAAAATTTAAAATATATAAATCATGAACAAGACCGATACTTACATATGCATTAGAAGTAAGAAGAGACAACGCAATGACAATACTAATGATGAATACTGCAGAGATGAGAGTATTGAGAGTAATTAAAAGTTCATCTTTCAGAGACCTGATGAGAAGCAGCCAGACCAGAAAAAATTATGACTTCAAAACTTACGAAACAAGAAGAAGATGAAAACAAGAAGAAAGATGTGGTTTAGGCATTTAGAGAGAATGATAGAGGACAGAACTGAGAAATTGGTCCTAAAGGCTATCGCAAATGATGGAATGAGAACAAGAGGCAGGCCACCCAAAATATGGATTGAATGCTGGTCAACTAACCAGTATCCAAGCATCTAAACTATAAACAAGTTTAAGTGGCTTATTAAACTGTCGAAGATGGAGACGTATTGTATGCTTTTCTTCTATAACAATAATGTTTTAGCAATAAAATTCATTAAATATTTCTTAAAATGAATATTAACTAAGATGAAAAATTAAGAGAATGTCCTACCAAATTATTGAAAAATGTAATTAAGTATTTTCAACACGAAAATTTTTTTTGGTAATTTACCATGAAAAAGGACCAGGGACACCACTATTATATTTACAGGGCCAATCGACTGTTAGCGAATTTTAAGAATTGTTAGAGTTCTGGAAAAATTAGCCCAAATCAGCTATCTTAATTTCATAAAAATTTATGTAGTGTAGTTGAACGGTAGGTAGTTGCTTACGAGCAGAATTATGTACAGACGAATGCGAAGATTTCACTTGCATTGAGTGACTTATTTAATATTTCTAATTAATAATAATAGCTAATTATTTCATAAAAACATTATGTTTATATTCTGTACATTTATTCTACTTGTCGAAGATAGAAATGTTATACATATAATATATCTTCGCCTCAGCCTAACAGGGTCCTATACTTCACTTATGATCTTTCGAAGATACACGAGATGCAGGATGCCAGGACCATTGTCCTGTGTAAAAATGATCCAGATCGGAGTATTATCACCAAACAAAGTGTTTCAAATGAAATTCATTTTTATTTCCTTCATAAATTATACGCCATTTAAAAAATTTCATACTCGAGTATCTCTAAACTCACTTTCTGTACATTACTCTATAAAGGATGTATATTACAATCTTCCTAAAAATCGATTTTGGTGGAATATGATTTTTGAATTGTGTACGTCTTGAAACGAATGGAAAATGCATTTTCCAGGAAAAGAAGCACTTTTGTCCCGCGTCCGGTGTACGCTGATATTTTATCATATATTGAGGACACCAAGACAACGCACAAAATATTGGATGGATTAAGAAAGTTAAAAAATTACTGGAGGAGTCCGAGAAGAAACAGTAGAGAATAAGAAACCATAGTCAAACAAATTTTTGTAAAGAATTATTTAAAGGCTCGACATGAGCGTAAAATAAAGAATTATTTTTTTTGAGGACACCAGTTATCCAAATGCAACCAAATTTGGTCAGATAATATTTCATGCGGAGTAGATTATACCCATTAAGTTTGGTTAACCTCGAGCAAAAATTAAGAATGGCTCTAGAAGGGTTGAAAATATATTTTCGAGATATATCCGAAAAGGTGCTTACAATTTTTTTTGTTATTTTAATATGTTGTTTTAATTACCCCTTCTTTACCAACTATCAAAATTTGGTTCGGTTTGATATACTGGAAGAGTATCAAATTGAACAAAGAAAATGTTTTTTTAAAACAGTGTATCTGCATATGAAATTATTCTGCACTTAGTATGTTTTTAAAATTTGAAATATTTTTGCAGAATTTTTTAGTATTAGCAAACATTTTACAGCATTTCCAGGGCGGATGTAAGCTGTGGATACTATTTTATTGCACTCTTATATTTCCACTTGCGACCTTGTTAGTAAGTAACGAGTATTGTTAATAGGTAGGTTAATAGATAGATAGGATAATAGGTAATTCATTAGACTTTAATTCGATCCCTACTATAATAAGTTTTAGAAATAACTAAAAAAAAATAAAAACATTATACAAAAGTCTCTTTGATAACAATTAGCATCCGTTATTCATAAATAAAAAACGCATCATAATCACGATAAAACCGTGAAAATATAACAATTGACTGGCTTCCAATATTAGACTAAACTCTATAGCTCAAGAGAATTACAGTACTGTTCTTTGAATCGATCATCGGATGATCGGGAATTGGATCACCACCAACTTGCAGTCGTGCTAGGTTTTCTGAGTTTCTGCTTTTGTTGGTACGCGCTAGTAATTAATGGATACACCATTTAATCGTAACAAAAATTCAAACTATTGTCTTTTGTATCATTGTTAAGTCAGTATATTAGGGAAACAGGATTAAAAACTAAATTTGCTTGATTCTTGTGATTTGGAGTCTAAAGAATAAGTTAATCATATAATGAAAACTTTTGGTATTCAAAACAAAAATAGCTATTTTTCATTTTAATAAAGCCAGTTTTTTACAGCAACTTTAAAAAAGAATGTAACGAACATTACTAATTGATAGAAAATTAAAAATAAAATTATGTCACTAACAACTCAATTAAACGGACTCGCATGGGGATTTGAAAAACGTCCCGGATAGCTAGGTTTTTGAGAGAAAATCTAACTCAAAATGAATGTACTTCTACGATATTTAATTTCTCGTTCAATGTTAAGGTCCTGATACAAAGAACGAAATTAATGATAAACATGATCGATTATTCGATAAAATTAACATCTTTACTTATATTTGACCACAGTAAAGCGAAACTTAACCACAAAGAAAACCAAACAGAGATTACGAACCAATCTCATGAATGTAAACAATTGCCTAAGATGTTAAAAATTCTAATTCAAATTTCAAATTTTGTTCAACTTGAGCATATTCCAATTTAATGAATGTTCACAGTTAAAATTTTAAAAATGCTGATTCAAATTTTGTCCAAACTGAGATTCTACAAAACTAACTTTTAGCTGATTAAGTCTTGAGGAGGAAGAATCCGACTATCAGAGAGAAAACTGGAACAAAATCTGAAGGGACATAGAGAGTCCGATTAATCAAGGTTTCACTGAATCAGATTAGTGTTGTATAATAAATATTTATCGAACAAGAGCGTTATTGTTTTTCCAAATTCGAGTGCTAATTTTTACTAGAATTTGTACAATTAAAGCTCCAGTTGGATACAATATTTTACACCATTCCTTCATTCGTGGGGAGAAAATTGAGGCGCAGCCGAAATGGGTGAATATCACGAGTATAAAAATTTTTTAGCTATAAAATACGAAGTGCGTATTGTTTAATAAACGAGCTCCAAAATCCTCCAACAAAGCAGTATTGCAAATCACTACACACGAACCATTATTTTGCTGATTGATTTTACTATCGTCACTGAATTACGACGTGTATCATCACACCACTGCAAAATGTTAAGTGATGAATAATTTAAAACTCTGCTTTGGTAAATTTTTTTTCTTCTAAACAACACTAGGCCGTTACAAATACTTTCTTAAAAATACGCATAAAAGAAAAATATAATATAAACAATTAGATAACCTAACCATTTATATTAAGAGATACCGATGTCGTAATATTTTTGGACAATAAAGGTTTTTATTATTACGAGTCAATTTATTATTAAGAGTCAAAACACTATATCCTTTCCCAGTCAGGAAGTCAGTCATGAATATCAGAAACAAGCTTATGTTGTACCACACTTGTCTTAGGAGTGTAATGCTCTATGCTTCGTCAGTTTGGAAGCACTGTGCAAAATCACATATAAAAAAAAATCAAATAAAGCAAAATAAATTGCTGAAAATGATAGCAAATAAATAATGGCAACACAATACCACAGAGTTGCATAAAGAATTAGAAATCTCTTCAATCAAAGATAGAATAATGAGTAGTTCTAAGTGAATATAAAATATATGTTAAATTTTAGTTTTTAGGTACTTGATTATTAATGAGGTTTTTATTACGCAATTTTCTCTTCCTTACCACATAATATTTTATTTTTCATAAATTTTACTTATAAAAGTAGCATTGATATTAAATAATTTTGAAATGTCGAAAGTCTAAGACGTAACTCATTAAAACAAATTTTTTTAAAAATCAATATTGTCAGATTTGAAAAGTTTGTAATATTTTATAAGGCCTAGTTTTGACAATAAAATAAAAAAAAATCTAGTACCAGAATGTCTAGGATTCGAATAATCAAACACTATAATTTAAGTATAATAGAGGTTAAAAATATTATGGAAAAACTAACCTCAAATGTTGAAGAGAGATAATTCTTTTCGGGTCATTACACTTTGGACAAAATTTAAAATTCTCTAGATGCTTCACAATGCAAGATCTGCAATCTATTGGAAAAAAAAAACAAAAATGATAATTAAATATCACATAGTAACACGTTTATGATAATTTATTCAGATTAAAAAATAAGTATTTTTTTATGTTTACCATTGTACTTACATAAATGCAAACATTCATTAATTGCAGTTGGTTCTATCAAATATCCTCGACATAAATAGCATGTTATAATATTATTAACTTCATTTAGTTTCTTTATCGTTTTCAGATTTTTTGCGATCCGTTTTCCAACAATTGGTGATGATGGTAGTGATTGCTTTTCCATTATACCTTTTATTATGTAGTAAAAATGACCACGGTAAATTTATTTTTGAAAATTTCTGCGTTCAATTATAGTCTATAATAATAGATTTAAAATTCCAATTAAAAAATATGTACATGTTCATTTATAATATAAATATACTTAAATATATTACTTTTAACTTTTTGAGTCAATATTTTCGAAAAACTTGTAGTATAAATCTCCTTACTGTTTTATGTCCAATCATATTTTAATATGTTTATTTATAATCAATGAGGTAATTTGAGTTTAATGTTACTAATTAAAAATTAAATTAATTTAATTTAAGTGGCTGTTGAGTGAATCAATTTTTCAAATTGCATTTTTATCTCACGAGTTGATTCCGAGATTATATAAAAATAAAGAAAACACCAACAATTATCTCAAAATAGGATAAATATCGAGGAGTAATCAAGGAACAAATTGATTTTGAGTTGATATATCTCCATAAACCTTCGGTTCATATGGAATAGAAGTGGCGAAATATACGCAGCTATATTCCAAACGATTGATAACCCCCAAATTTGGCTTTAACGTCAATATTTTTATAGACAATGATTGAAAAAAATATGGTAATTGATATTATTTTAATAGTGTTTAAAACAAATTAACACAGTGGTGACCGGGGCCGTGTATCATTTCGCTTGTTTCAAAACAGTAGCCGGTGGCACGGCATAATTTCTGTATAAAACTGCCAATAACCAAAGTGTTTAGGAGATAGAAAATTTTAAGGAAAAACAAATTCTTGTAAGATGATTAAAGTGAGAGTTATACTGCAAAATTGTAAATTATATTCAGACAAGCAAACAGTAGTTCCCAAATGTTCATGTATTTAAGATGTAATTATATTTTTCAATCAATTTAAACTTCGTAAAACGAGCGACAAATTACGAATTAAATAAAATAAAACAAAATAAATGAATAACAAGCACAGAAAAACAACCTCTCTTGGGCTTTCTTTTTATTTAAATCGTGTTATTCCGGTTATCCGAAAATTCACCTAACTCTCTCTGTTCATATATTGAATCAATCGTGCGCATGATTTTCATTCACTGAAAATTTTTTTTTTCAGTTTATACAACAACAACGACACACAATAAAGTGTGTTGTTAAATAATACATACCGAATACTGTACTGTGTACGTGGGAATCGAAAAATGACATTGAACACTTAACAATCAAATTAAACTAATTACCAATAATTAAATTTACAATTGAATAATGAAAATAGTATTTCACTAGTTTATTTTCAATAATTGTATGTGAAAATCATTGAAAATTCACTTAGAAAATGGTGGAAAACGTGTTAAATTTATAGATAGAAAATTTAGAAAACCGCACTGCACTGATTGAACACTTTGACTCGACTAATATAACTTTTCGTTGCAGAACATACGAAATGTAGCGAGTCGACCCCGCCTTGGTAACCGCGCCCTCAGTTTCATTGAACAAATCGTAGCCAGTAAAATGAATTTTCGTTAAGACGATTCAACACGAATTGTTGGATAAACTGTGACGAACGTTTTGTAACTTTCATTTCGTTTATTATGCGAAGAATATTTTAGTATGATGATGTTCGTATTAACGAAATAATCGTGGATATTCAATATTGTGAATACGTAAATTTTTAATAAGAGATTCCTACAGAAGCAGTCACATTGCCATAACATACCTACACAGATTTACGACGATCGATTTTAATTATAATTTTACACATTTTTATCAACGATAAATAGCAGACTTTAGATTTCGCATTGATGATAAATACGAGGTACAAAGTGAGCGGGAAATTATGCTTAAATTGCTATCTTTTGTCTCTTTATGTAACTGTTTATCTTTGAATGAATAAAAATTGTATGCATGTGCGTCTGTAGTCTATGTGTATTTTAATTCAACATGCGCAGTTTGTTGTAACCGATGTAATTTCCAAAAAAAAATACGTAAAATTAAAAAAATAAATTACATGTACGAAGTGGTTAGAATTTTCTCGGAATGTTGAATATGTATGTATGCATGTTAACAATAAATTTGATGTAAGTCGAATCTCTATAGATGGAACTTATATAAATTTATTCAATATGATTTTTTTATTTATTCTAGGGCGCATTTCAAAATGCATATTTTCAAAATACAGACAATTTTAAGAAATTCAAACTGATCAAAATTCAGACAAGATTAAATTCATAACGATTTAATTTAAGTTTAAGTTAATATTAATAAAAAGAGGTAACTTACCTGCATATTAAATAAAACACTCTTAAGTAATTTTTTTCTGTAAATTCATTATCATACCAGTATTATCTCGTATCTCGTAATTTAGAAATGAAACATCAATTAATTTTGATTTAGCAACTCAAACTTACAAACAATATTTATAGTAAACGTGTTCCTTTCCTAATACTAATTTTAATTTAAATATTCTACTATGAGGTCCAATCATATTATTAATCTTTCTATGCCATGTTTTTAATTTATTTTCAGTTGTTGGCAAATTAAATTTAAGATTGTAACAATGTGATCAAAATGTCGATGGATATTTCTGGTGGATTTATTTCCAAAAATGCATTAGTTATGACTTTAAACATTTTTATTCCATTGACGAATGGCGTGTTAATTTCATACTTGCTCTGTGGCTTGTCCTTTTGTGCTCTCCTCCAAATTATTTGACCGAAATGGGAAAGGCAGCCCTTAATATAAGTAATAGGAAAGAAGGATTTAAAAGCAATTATATTTTCCTGTTCGAATAATTCTGTTAATGGGTTCTACTTTATACTCTTGCTGCAAGCAAAATGCAATAATTCGTTGGCATATTTGTAGTTTTTTAAATGTGATATCTCACAATTCCCCCAAAGAGGTGATGCATATAGCATTGCATTCATAAATATGCATTTGTAAATTATTGTTTTGCAGTGTTTGAATAACTTAGATCCTCTTTAAATTTAAGAAATTTATAATTTTCAAATAATATATGAACTTCTTTGAAGCATGCGTCAATGTATTTTAGTACAAATTTAGTGCATTTTTGTACTTGAATTTTATATTTTAAGTCACAAGTGAATATATCGATTTATCAAAATCGTATGAAATTAAATAATAAAATTAAATTAATATGGAATCTAAAAAGCATAAAAACTAATAGATTTTTAAAAATGACAAGATTCAATAAACACTGCCATTAAACCTTATGTGCAATTGAAAATTAGCATAATGGCGTGGAAATGTCATAAAATCTTGAAAATAAATCGACACTTTAGGTGGTAAAATCACTTTGACCATATAAAAAACAATTTTTGATTTCTTTTGCCATTACTAAAGTTGTTTGAAATAAATTATAAGTTAATGAATATACACTAAAATTTTGTTGAATGAATTCAATTATATACATTTAATGTACTTGGAACAAAAATATTGTAGATTATCTTTAAAAAAAAATAATATAAATGTTATGAAATTGTCTTACATGTAAAGTACAAGATTTTCTAAAATCCTATATGAAAATAAAATAATAGTGTATAATACATAAGAATAATAGAACAAAGCCATGTTTGTTTTTCTGTAATATAAAAGCAAACTACATATTTTGATAATTCATTGAATATTTAAATTAAAACTATCAATTAACAGCATAATATCATGTAGAGTGTTATTGAATAATTTTTACAAAGTTTTTATACTAATTTACATGGTCTTTGTAAATAGTATTTGTATTATCCAGCTAGGACAGGAGTCGGCAAACTGCGGCTCTTTGAATCTGAAGTTGTGGTTTTTTGAAATATACGACCAATTTATTTTTTCAACACCCGCTATAAATGTTTACACTATTTGCAACATTTTAAAATGATAAATTTATTGAAATGTGAAAATTAGAGAATGACAAATGGTTGCAAAAACTTTACTTTATGTTGAATATCACAGCGAAACTAACTGATCTGAATCTATAACTGCAAGAAAAGATAAACCCAGACTATGATTTGATAGAAGTATTGTTTTGATTTCAAGAACAATATATCTTTTTGCAGAAGATATTCAGAGCGGTAAATTACTTCATTCTCAATTTCTAAAGCAATATTGCGATAAAACCGGTACAACTGTTGACACGAATTATATCAGCACAGTTATAACAAAAATTAAAGATGAATTTGCTGACAGATTTGAGCAATTCAAAACCAACAAAACGACTCTAGTAATTCATAGTAAATCTTCAGAATACAATTAGCAACGAAATCTACATTGAGCCATTTAGAATCGATACTTGGCATTTTTGGCTCTTCTGGCTCAAAAGGTTACCAACCCCTGCCCTACGATGATAAAGTATACTTTATAGTCGTATTTTTAATAACATAAACATCTAATTTTCATAAAGGATTTTTAAAAATTAGTTTATACCTTTTCCTTTGTTATGCATTTCTCTGATTATATATGCAGTAATATTTTATTTTAGCACGTGTAAAGATGATTATTGCATACGTACTGTTTATTTATTAATCAGATGGAGTGAAAAAGTTCCTGACATTTTGTTTAATAATGAGAAAATATTTTTTTGTTGTTGTAAATTTGACTATTTCTAAATTGAAATTCTCCTTGTGTATGTGAATTTCTTTTTTCTAATCTTAAAACAACGAACCAAAATTATAACAAAGGATGATGTTCATATTCGTTGAATTTTGCCATAGGGAAGATCATTCTTGTGACCGAGACGAAGTCGAGGGAAATAAGTGTTTCTTGCGGAATGAGCCGTAGGCGAATTATTGCAATGGACAGCTTTTCCCGTTTATGGCAAAATTCAACGAATATGCACAATATTTTTTCTATCGATAAACATTTAAAATTGAATATTGATAGCACATACGAAATGTAAAAAGCACATACGAATTGGAAGTAACGCATGCGCAATGAGTAAAATTGACGTGATCGCAATCACATTTCCCATTACAAGAAGGGAATTTGAATGTTTACAGATAGGAAAAATATTGTATCCAACTCGAGTTTTAATTGTCCTCCTTCTCGTACAAAATTACAAACATCGGTACCTTCGGTTTAGTAAAAATTAACACTCGAAATGCGACACATATTACAGCTCACGCTGTATAATTATTTTTTAAGATACTGTGAAATAAAAGAAATGTTTTCAATCGAGAGAGATCTTTGCGAAATGAGACGAAATCGAATAGAGCAATTCTCTCCACATAAAATATTTAAGTGATTTATCTGATGGTAATATATCTGTTGCTCATTTATTGATGGGAAAATGCTACTTGGACTACAATTGGTTACAAAATAAGCAGACAATTAATCGTCGTAGGCGCCACCGAAGATTTTATGCTGACCGCAATCTTCATGTAAATGCAAATGAATCCAAGAATAACAATAACAAATTACCTTGTTTATAAAATAACATTTGAATGCGCTGTGTGTCGGAAGGTTCAAATCGATTGAACTTTTGCGTACTGAGCGGCATGGAATCTACGACTTTATCAACTCTCATAAAATTTCATATATTTGAACTTTTTGATAACGGCAACTTGGCCCTTACTTTTAACAATATTATATTAATGTTGATGTTGAATTAATGTTGAATTTGACACCCTTCCAGTATACTCAACAGTAGTATCCAGTATGTAGTATTCAATATAATATAATTAAAAAAAAATTGTAGATACCGTTTTGGTGATAATTCGGAAATAAATTTTCAACCTTTCGAGAGCCACCCTTAATTCTAGCTTCAAGTTTTCTAAATTAAATGATTATATAGTACGACAGATAAACTATAATCTGTCCAACTTGGGATAACTAATGTACTCAATTTAACTGAAATTTTATGTCGAAAATATTTTACGATATGTATTACCTTTATTTTAAAATTTGACATTTAATTTTTCGATATTAAAATAGAAGATCACGTTAACTTAAAAATAATGTTTGCTTCTATTATTTTATTTTTACTAGATTTATAATAGATATTTAAAATAAAATAAATAATCATGGAACTAAGCAAAATAATGGTGCGGTAATATCCGTGAAAATTCCATTACCGTTGCAACAATAAATTAGTAAGCAATACTCTACGGCAGGGGTGGGCAAAGTACGGCCCGCGGGCC